>JAQJVL010006706.1:0-27582 GCA_035578905.1 Stictocephala bisonia | reverse complement strand
TGAATTTATATGTATAGAAAACTAATAATGCGAAGTGTCCGGAATCCTGTACCCAATAAATACAGCATCCCATAATAATAATATCTTTATTGTAGGTTCAATACAATACATTAAAATCTTTATTCAACCTCCCCTATCGAATAAAATAACTTTGGTACTGGCGGAACGCCCTCGCTCCACTGGTCTGAAATGACAAAACTCTGAGCTTTAATTTGCTGTCAAACTTAAAATAAGTAAGCAATAATTTTCAACTAATTGTATAGTGTCCACCAGTTTATATTCTTTAAGGAAAAATTATGCCGGAGATTTTTCTTGAGCTAAATTGCTTTTTATAGCGATATTTGTATTTAAAAACACGGTTTTATGAGTGAAATTGGGCGTGAGTCGTCTTCAACCTGTCACTGTAGCAAAAATAATAATAATGAAATAATTTCTTGTGGATGGATGACAGTTTGATTCATTGTGATTAGTTTGGTAAAAGTCTCATTTAATAATTCAAACAGGTTAATGAGAAATTAATTTTTTTGTAAAACCTTGCAAACTCGGAAACGAAAAACGCTAGACAAAATGTATTTGAGCAAACATTAACTGTGTTATTTATGTATATTTAAAATAATACTGTGGTACTAATAAAACATGCGGAAAAATAATGAAGAGTTGATGAAGTAAACTCATAGTTCGTTTACATCGAGGCTGTGTCGGACGCGTAAGGTATACTCTGCTCAAGGGAAAGTGTAGACTGAATATTCAGTCCAAGCGTAAAATGAATTCCGATCGACGATATTTCCAGATAAGAAATGTTTCTCCAGTAAGAAATAAGGTAAGTTAGTTGACTTTTGACTTTGAGGTGTGTTCGTGTTCAGTTCTTTGTCGATTTTACAGTGCTTAGTATAGTTTAATCACTAGTTTGTTTTTATTACAGTTATTTAGTTTTAGTGATATAACACGTTTTTATTTATTTAGATGTGACAATAATGCTATAGGATTCAGTGTGTATATAATTATCAGTGTTTATTGCAATTATAATATTTCGGCTCTTTCAAATTTCAGGAAGTGTTCTACTGTATTAGTAGTTGCACATAATATAGACAGATACAGAAGCCCCACGGTATAGGAAATAATGAAACGGGCAGTTCGTGGTATTTCTCAAAATGAAGGCGTTGAGACGGTCGCTAACTGGCGCGGCGTTGCCAGATCATAGTGCGGGATTCCCGTTTTCCCACAGTGGAGGGAGGAATACAGAATGGACAGACAAAACTCCAACCGACAGTCAGACAGGGCACTGAGGACAAGGCCCGGAATAGGCCTGCCCTCGCTTACGTTCACTGAGTTGCATTTACTCCGCGTATTTTGACCCTATACATCCTCTTGTTTGAATTTTAGCAAAATTCTTCTAATACATAAGTTATACGTTGAGCAAATGAAACCTATTTTATGCACTTCTAAATAAAGGGGATTGTTTAATTGTATCCTTAATAAACAAGTTTATGAAACATTTATGATAATTTATCAAATTAAATTATGAAACAATTAATTGTTTAAGGAAGATAAAATAACGATAGATGATAAGAAAACCAAAATTTTTATTCTGCAGTTAGCTTGGACATTGTCAGTGATATTACACCACGAGGAACTATAAAATATAACATATAATTTAGACATACATACTATACAGAATTTATTCACCACAATTTCTCAATACATCCCTCTCATAAGCTCATTATTTTTATTCATTTTGATTAGGGCTTACTATTTTTAAACCTTTCAATTTGCCAAATTGATTGATTTTTTTACTTATTTTATAGCGACTGAATATCATCAATGTTTATAGATACTATATACTGTACCTGAGCAGATACAGAGACAAGCAAATTGTATTGATGGCACATGCTTATAAGGATCCTTGAAACATATAATTAGAAGTTATACTTTTAATTATCGATACATTTATGAACTATTTACATTAATAAACATTTGATTAAACCCAAAAACAAAACATAAATTGTTACATAAATACGCCCTAAAAGTGTTATACAATACAAAATAAATACTGTAAACACATAGTAAACATATAGACTATTTTAAAAATTATATCTTATCACCAAAATTTCTCATATCTCGATCTTTCATAACCACATTATTTTTATTCATCTTGCTCAACCCTCTATTTTCTACATCCCTTTTCACATTTTTAAACCTTTCAATTTGGCCAATTTAATAGGGCGCTTATTACTGCTTGTAGATACTTTAAAGTGGAAATATTAAGAGACAAAAAAGGAATATTGGTGACACAGTTAAAAGACTGATTTATATCCAAGTCTTTAGAACAGATAAAAGTCTTAAACACAATTAATTACTAAGAGAAATTAAATTATCAAATTATGTATGGAAAAATAACCATACAAATTAGTTACTTCACAAGACAATTTGTTTGTCATGACATTCAAATGACCGCTACTCTGTAAAGGATAATCCTTTCCAAGTCCAGTTTGCGACAATTAATTCTCTTAAATAAACATTTCATTGAATACCAAACTTGGCTTAGATTTAAGATGTTCGTTCAACTCCTCACGAGCCGTAGGGCCTACCAGTGAAAGGATGAAAAGTCACTAATGGTATGAAAAAGTAGGTTTTTGTGACCAAGATGATGTGCAAGATTTCACTTTTATATGTTAAGTCATATAAAAGCTGTGACAGCGTTTCTATACTTTTTTCACCTTGTATGCACGCTATGTACATGTTGCCGACGTTTCAAGTGCATTGCAGTTTCATCTTCAGGGCAACACACTCTGTTACTAGATCCACAGAATATATGTAATGTACCTGGTGATGAGTATGACGCTCTGAAGATGAGAGCTACAATGCACTCGAAACGTCGGCAACATCTAATTAGTGTACATAGCAATCAGACACGGTCCTACCCGGATTACGATAATGTAAATAGTTTGGTCTAACGTGGAGTTTATATCAAACTGGTTTCACTTATTCATTTTAACGATTAGGTACCAAATACGAATGTGGGTATACTTTTGCTGCAGGAAATTTATCGCATAGATTAGTGAAGTAAGGTGTGCGAACGGTGTGCGACTACAGCATTCGTCACATTCACTCCGTGAACGCTGATAGCGCTACCATAAGGTTGAAGACGGGCTTTGCTAAACACTTTAACATTTTAATTTAGTATTTTTCAGTTTACTCATGGCATTGTTACAGTTTTTAGACAATAGAAGATAATTGACAATGCGGGGACAAGACGCAGAAGGCGTTTGATTAATTTATATTAACACATGGCACAAATGGCTCGAGGAAAATAATCTAGACCTAAAATAATCTAGGATGTGTATTATTTAAAACATTTCTTTCACTTACCACAGTCCTCCACGTACACTTGTGATAGGTGTTTTGGGAACCTTAACATCCGCAGTGATTCTATTTGTATAAATATTTTTACTTCCTCCAACACAAACTGTCGTAGTCTTTCTTTCTATCCATTAAAACACTAAGTTATAACAAGGCACAATGATAAAATAACCGAAACCAAACCAATGTTATTCAAAAAAACTAGGGGACACCCCTGCCCACTTCGCATGCCAACCCCGTCGTCACTCGCTGTGCTCGTGAGATATGGGTCACCTGCGGCCTCGTGGGGGAGCTCGGCCTTCGGCCACGCCAAGACGCTCTGCTACAGGCCTCGCGGGGGAAGGTTCGGCTTGCGGTCTCACCAAGACACTCTGCTACAGTCCCATTTGAGGAACTCGGCCTGCGGCCTCGTGGAGGAGCTCGGCCTACGGCCTCGCCAAGACGCTCTTCTACAGGCAGTTATGGAACTGGGCCTACGGCCTCGCGGGGGAAAGTTCGGCTTGCGGCCTCACCAAGATACTGCTACAGTCCATTTGTGGATCTCGGCATGTCGCCTCGTGAGAAAGATCGGCCCTCTGCCTCGTCAGGATTTTTAACCAGTATGACCATTAATTTTGGTTTTTGGGGCAGCGGAACCCCTAAACATAGACTTTTCTCAAATCTGATGGTAAATTAGTATTTAAGAGAAAAATACTTTTATTTTGACATCCCACTTGAGTGTATTAGTTTGACATTAGTACTCAATTTTGGGTTTTGGAGCTTCTTTTTATTTGGGGGGGGGGGGGGGCAGAACCCTTAAACGTTGTCTCTTCCAAGATGTAAAGGTAAAATGTAATTTTTGAGATAAATACCTATAGTTTGATGCTCCACTTGTAAGTTTTATTTTTGTACTACCCTTTTACTGGTTTTAGGAGTTTTTTGTTTTGTTTTAGGAGCATTTACCCCTTAATATTTATCCTGTTCAAAATCTGATATTGTATTTAGTTTCAGGAGAGAAATGGCTTTAAATTGATACCTCACTTGAGTAGACTAGACCAGTTTTTAAAATTTTTACATTTTTAAAATTTTCAGTTTTTGAGCCCCCGATACCACAAATGTTTGAGTTATTAAGCTGAAATTCATATAGGCCTATAAGGTGCGCATTTGTTACACGTGTAGAACTGTGAATTTTTGGACATTTTACTAAAGATTTTCTTCAACTTAGGTAATAAAAACTACTTTTTAGTGATTTTTTACATTGGGGAAGTTTTGGGGTAAAAAAGCCGCCATCTTGTTTATGAGTGAAAAAAGTAAACTTTTGTGAATTTTTCTGGAGGTTTCAGACAGAGAGCTTCAATTCAAGTATACACGGGTAAGACGCCGGGAAATGCCTCAACATTTAGTGTAAGTGAGTCAGTCAGTCACTACATGGAGCTTTATAGTATATAGATTGACTGAGTTTTATTCAGAATTTTGTTTACAGACGGAATGGATGCAGGAAGTAGATGAACACGTGATGGGCGCGCGTTCTTTGAACTTTGCCTTAAATATTATTTTCCATCTAGTTTGAAGGAAACAGTATTCGTTCTAACATATGAGACGCCGACACAACGTTGTGCGTATTTTAAGGCGAATATGAACGATGATATGGTGTAGTCTGGTTACTAACTGAGTTTAACTGTTCCTCAGAAAATGCAATTTATTAATATCCCAACAGCCAGGGCAACTATCGGACCTGCAGCTTTCCGTAAAATCCGAACCACGTAGTGTTGGTCTGATTTTCAGCTAACAGACAAGTCTGACACTCAGTTCTCTTCCCTACACAACATCCGAACCTTGACTACCATCCAACATGAACACCCCATACGTCTCTATTAGTGTCCACGTCGATGGCAACCATTGTGCTGACGCCGTATCGGTATTAAGAAGACCGAGCATAGAACCTATCGCCTTCAATCTCCCAAACACTTTGTCCCCATTCGAGATTTATGTTCCTTTAAACATTTTTTACCCATTTAAAACTGTAAAAAAATAATAGTAATAATCCAAAACCTAATTTTTTCTTAAACTAGGGGATACCACAGCACGTTAAGTGTGCAAAACCCCGTTACTGGCTACGCTCATTTCACTCACTCGTGTAATTTTGTTATTTTTCTTCGTATTACATGCTTAACATTGTTTCAATACACAATTAAAAAATAACCTCTTATTGCAACAACCGTGCACAGTGTCAACCGTGCACGTCATAAGCGTTCTCATTGTTAGGGTAACAGTGATTTGCTAGTATTGGGATATTTTAGTCATCTGCCTTAATTTAGATTTTTGAGAAAAACTGTTGACAAATCCCCTCTTAGTATATGTCTATAGCCTATAATGAATGTTTATAGCAAATTTCTTGGTCTTATGATTTTTGAGAATTTGTGATTAGTTGTTTGGCTTTAATAATACTTATAGAAATCATCTCCCTAGCCACGATAAAATTGGAAAACATTTGTTCTTTGTAATAGGATTATTTATGTTTTATATTTATATAATTTTCAGTTAGTCACGTTTTGAGCGAAAATAGCACCCTACTGATGAATACCTGAAGAAACGTTTAAAATAATGTATTTTTTAAATAGTTTATTAAGCTACGTGTATGGAATTTTAGTCTGACAACGCCAATAAAATAATAAAGTATACAAAATAATTTTACTAACATTTATGTAGGCTATTATTTACAAATTTGCAAGTATTTATTATTATTATTGCTATCTTAAATACATTCATTATAGTACGCTTTTACACTTACTTTATTCATTTACAAGGCCCTTAACACAGTCAAAATATTTTTCCATACGTTTTATTTACTTATTTTTACTCGTGTGTACAAAATGTAGGTCTCACCAAGTTATGCAAAACTTGTCGGTTAAGACCTATAGTAAACAAGAGAAACAAAAACGTATTATAGGAAAGAATACCTGATTATTTTAATTTTTTTCTAGTAATTACTAAGATTGGGCGGTTTAGGGCAGGCACCGAATTAAACAAACATTAATTGTCAATAAAAATGTTAATATGAATATTACGTTTTAACAGTAAAAGATGTACAGTAATATTAAACTCCGCATATGCATCATTGTTGGACTGCTCGTGCCATACACGCGGGACTGTTGCAGTTGACTAGCCTGAGAGACCAGAGACGATTCGTATCGAGGGATTTCTCCCTGGCCGGCTGGGCCGGCCGGCCAGCCACAGTTTGGCAACCGCGCTTGGCCGGTTTTTACCACTAGCGCCGCGTATGATCTGGCCGGTGAGTTAAGCGATATCGCGTTTCAAAATTTAGCATTGCGTGGGGCTTCTGTATCTGTCTATATTCTGTGGTAGTTGACAAGAAATGTTTGCAATGGAAGAGGCAAGAGCTGAGCCAGTGACTGTACATTGTGCGTGTGGTATCACTGCCGCCTTGTTGACAATCGAGTTTTGAAAACTTCTGAATCTTTCTTCCTAATTCAAGAAAATTCTATTTAATACGAGAGTACGATTTTAGTGTCACTTAAATAACACAATTAATTCAGGTTTAAAGAAATTTTATCTAGCGTTTGTCATTATCGAATTTACAAAGGTTTACAAAAAAATTAATTTCTCATTAACCTGTTTGAATTATTAAATGAGACTTATACCAAACTAATCACAATGAATCAAACTGTCATCCATCCACAAGAAATTATTTTATTATTATTACTCTCGCTACAGTAACAGGTTAAAGACGACTCACGCGCAATTTCACTCATAAAACCATGTTCTTAAACACAAATATCACAATAAAAAAGCAAATTAGTTTAAGCAAAATATCCAGCATAATTTTTTCTTAAAGAATGTAACATGGTGGACACTATACAAGTAGTTTGAAAATTATTGCTTACTTATTTTAAGTTTGACAGGAAATTAAAGCTCAGAGTTTTGTCATTTCAGACCAGTGGTGCGTGGCCGTTCCGCCAGTACCAAAGTTATTTTATTCGGACTATAGTTCTTGTATAAGGTTAGTAATGTTTGTTTTTTCGTCCTTTTATATATATAGTAAAGAAAGCTGTTATTTAATTATAATCACATAAGATTTACTATTTATCGCATGGATAAAAATATAACCTATAAATGGAATAGCCTAATTTTAAAACTGTATTTGAATTTTCATGATCGATTTCCTTGTAAAGTATTTTTGTGCGTGAGTTAAAGATAGCTTGGCCACAATTATTGACATAAGAAGCGTTTAATACATAGTTTAAAAGAGTCATAAGAATCAGAGTTTTCCAGTTATAAAATGTTCATTGTAAGATCTAGCTTGTACGTCACATGTTACTTTTACGTCACATTGTCACTTTTACGTCACATTGTTACTTTTACGTCACATTGTTACTTTTACGTCACATTGTTACTTTTACGTCACATTGTTACTTTTACGTCACATTGTTACTTTTACGTCACATTGTTACTTTTACGTCACATTGTTACTTTTACTTTACATGTTCGCCATACGACACGATTTATAGGCTAGGCCTCCGCCTACACCTGCTTTAAACCATGTCGCGCAGTTCGACACTACCCTACAGTAGACTTACCCACTTGCGCATCTCAAGTTAGGGTAGTTCTTGAATTCTGAGATGGACCTTACGCAGTTCGATCGCACCGGGATTTATTATTCTAACCCCAACCAAATACTTGCAAGCTTTTAGTCAATCACTTCTTGGAAACATATATTAAACACCCTGAGTCAGACTTACGTTGCGTAAGTCCAATGTTCCAAGTGACCGTGACAAACAAGTTCACTTGTGAACCTTATATGAAAACCAAGTAACGAATAAACTATATTAAAATACTATAATTCGTTACTTTATTTGTTTTTCCATTTACGAAGTTCAATTAGGTCTATTGCTCAAATATTTCTGTTTGCCATTTAATGAATCTAGTACTGATACAGATATAAATACATTTTATAGTGATTGTAATAAAGAGGGTAATAATAGTTTTTTATATACTAACATAAGGAGTATGAGGTCAAATTTCGATAAGTTTTTATTACAATTACACAATTTGAAATACAAAGTAAATTTTATAATATTAAGTGAAATTTGGATAGCTATAGCTATATATAAGCCAAATACCACTGACTGAATCACTCACTCATCACGAAATCTCAATTAAAAAAAAAAAAAAAAAAGAACGGATTTACGGAACCGAAATTTTAAACGAAGTTAGATTTAGTATAGAAGGGACCCACTAAGAAAGGAATTTTCGAAATTCCATTCCTAAGGCTTACAAACAGCCCCTAAAACATTTCCTCTTTTTCATAAGAATAACATTGGGTTTATTTTAGTAAATTAATAACGTATGTTTAGTAAATAAACAAACATGTATATTTTGTATATTTGACGTTATCCTGCTGATGCATTAAAAGTGTAATCTTCAGTTGTTAAAAAAAACAAATGAAATGAACACGTTTGAAATAGGCTACGTAATAGGGTATTTATACTAATGAATAGGCAGCAACACAAGTAATGTGAGTGATATAGCCTACTGTAAATAAGTTTAATATAACGATTTAACGTTATACAGTTAATACCGTTGTTGGGTATTTATACTAATAAATAGGCAGTAACACAAGTAATGTGAGTGATATACTGTAAATAATTTTAATGTTGTTATTTTACGTTATACAGTATTATTAATCTATTTATTCGTAGTTAAAGTCACATGCCGAGGCCGAAGGCCGAGGTGTATCGAGTGCAGCGAGAGTCGGGGGTTGGCACGCTAAGCGTGCAGGGGTGTCCCCCAGTTTTAACATATAAAACCTATTAATTTGAGTTGTACAATATAGTAACTTCGTTAGTAAACTGGAATGAAATGAAAATTATATATGTTGTAAAATGTTTATAATTCAAATGTACCTGTTTAGCTTAAATACTGAATATAAAATTCATAAAACACTAACGTAATAAAAATATAAGTCACTCATGATATTTAAAAGTAATTAACTAACACATTATGTATTGGTAGCATTTACAACCCAAAGAGATGTCACTTAAGTTTATTTATACACAACAATGTAAACTCATGGATAGTTTTGGTGGTTTATTTCGGTAAACCAAGTATTTCTTTCTTAAAACAGGGGACTGACTTCATGAAGTATTTATACAAATGACACCTAATTCATCCTGAATTTAAATTGTTAATATCAGTTACAGGTTTTTTTACGTTTTCTTTTTTTCTAGGATGTCGTCAAAATTAGTTTTCCGTCACTACTTCTTATCATTACATTAAATAGATGTGTATTCACTGATGTAATGCTAATGCATCATACACATATATTGTTGCACATCGGTGAGCGGTGATGTTGTTGTATACATATTACAAGATTTAAGGACCTAGAAATCTACTATAATTTAGTAGTTAACAATGCACCATCTTTAATTTATTCTTTACATATTGCAAAAATATATCATTTACTTTCCAGTACATTACAATACTATATTGAAACATTTATAGTCTATTTTTATTGATTTCAATAAAACGTTACCATAAATAACTGGGCCTAAACTTTAGCTTTTGTTCTCTCAAAATCTGTATTATTCTAGAAATGGAATACGAATCATAGCAAATTAAAGTAATGGAAACCAAAGAGAAGATTGACGTACTTTATCAGATTGACGATGCCAAGTATTGTTCCGGCCGCCTACTACGATCTTGAAACCTAGTTTGTAAGAACCTTTTCTCATAAGGACTTCGACCTTTTAATGACAGGTTTAAAATGTTTTTACTTTAATTTTATTTAATTGTATTGTTAATTCTGAGAGAAGGATTTATGATGTACAGTTTACTACATAGCCATACTAAAATATGTTTATAGCATAGTAGATTATGAGCAGTTGATTTGTGTAAACCTCTACTCTAATTCTTCTTATTTCAGAAGCGGCTCATAACCTGTTTTAGTTGCCTAACAAAAACTACTTATTCCAAGACTTCGCTGGATGCTGATTGATAAATTTATAATAATGTAGTCAGTTTGACATTTAGTTTAGCTGTGTTCACCCAATATGCAAATCAGCATTCATTTTGAGATTTTAAACAAATATGAAAAGATGACACTAAACAGCGTTAAAACGTAGATAAAACTAATGTTGTTTCACAAAGTGCATTGATTGTTCTTGGTCTAAAGCTAAGTGACTTGTAGTTTTATGGGTAGGTAAAACAAGGACAAATTTGAATGCTTGAAATTAAATTTATTTATATTCAAACTATAATTTTGCACAGTGTGTAAATAGAAAATTTGGTTCCAAAAAGTGTTAAAATGCATATTTTTGCATTGTATTTTTTTCAATTTTCCGGGGGTGGACCCCCGGACCCCCCTCTTGCTGGAGGATATCCCATAACCCCAGACCCCCCGGTATGCAAGCCTAATAAATTAATAGTCACCTGCTTATGCTAAGAGAATGGTGCCTTAATAATAGAATGCAAATCAATGTAAACAAAACAAAATATATCAATTAAGATTTCTTAGGTTTTGACATACCGGTACCATTTCCTATCAAATGCCATTCCTGAACATGTGTTCTGCATTTATGTGACAGTCAGGCCTTATAAAAAGTAAATAATATAAAGTATTTAGGTGTTATTTTTGTTGACAAATTGACATTTCAGCAACACATCATAAATTTACAGTCTTGAGATTATCAATAAGGAAATTTTAATTCTTAAGAAACTTCTGCAGTGCATCGTTATTGAGATCTTTATATTTTGCACTCATTAACTCTAGATTACAGTATAGTATAACTTGTTGAGGAGGAATTTATAAATTTTTAATAGAAAAACTCAGAATTACACAGAAGTATTTTTTACCTATAATACTAAAGAAAAGTAAGCGAGAGAGTTCTTTTCCTCTATTTTTACGAAATGAAATGTTACCAATTCAACATCTTTTTATTTTTAAGGTCCTTAGGTTATTTTTCATTAGGAGTGGAAATATGTCAACTGATTTATACTATCATACTCGCTTTAATATCAACCAGCAATCTCACCTACCTAAAGTTAATAGATCAATTTTCCGCCATTCCTTTTCCTATTTGGACCAAATTACCTGTAGATATAAAAAATGCCAATAACATAAAACAATTTTGTAAAAACACTACTGCTTGGCATTTATCTTAACAGAATCCTGATTTTTTAAATAACATCTTACAATAGTTTACAACAGTAATTCATAGTAAAATATTCAATGACTTATCATCTGTCATATAGTTACACTTAATACTAGAATTAACCCTTTCTATTATTGAAATCATTATTCATATTATATCAAGTAATTAAAGCTTCTTGATTATAATTATTGTTGAATTTTTGGTTATAAATGAATATTCCTTTTTGTTCTTAAAGTATATTTAACTATTTGTCACACATACCAAATAGGCAATTTATCTTTTTATTTTATATTCTAGTGCTATACACAAATATATTATAAGTTTATAATGTGTTATATACATAAAATTGCCCATGTTACTGGAAAAATTGGCCAGTCATTTTCCAAACCAACCAAATGTATTTATGTTATAGGCATTACTGATTGGAAAAATAAATCATTTATTCATTCATTTTTGTAATATATAATGTAATTTAATTGCCATATTGTTATACAAAACCAACTTTATTGTTTATACTTTAAATAAACCACTGTACCTCTAAATTGTTTGGTTTTTATCAAATTTGCCTTTGTTTAGTATCTTTATATAGAACTAATATAGTCTTATTATTTTATACACTTTTCAGATATTCGATCAAATTTAGGAAATTCTGATTCGGGTAAAAAGGCTAGTTGGGAAGATAGTAGGCGACTCATAGTCTACAGAGGCTGCCTTCCATTTTGGTTTTAATACCATAGGAACAATGTTATTTGCGAATCCATATTTTTCCGTCATTTGTTGATCAACATTTGTGTATGAGGTGTCAATTTGAACGTTATCTTATTGCGCATTGGGTTTGCTTTTGATATTTTGAACGCCTAGTTTTGAAAAATGGGTGATAATAAAAATCACAAACTATGTTTTCTGTAAAACTAATCAAGAATTCGCAAAGCACTTCCAACGCGCAATTTCATTCTTGATCATATGTATTTTGTTTGGAAAAATCATTTTAAAATAACTGTTCAATTTGGATACGCGTGATTGTAAGTCCGATTCGAAAATAACATTGTTCTTATGGTATTAAAACCAACATGTCCGACCGCCTCTGCAGACTCTCAAGGAAACAGCTGCGGACGTCTCAGAGAGCCGGTGAATGGTCCGGGCCAGTAACTGGAAAACACACATCAAAGTAATAATAATAATAATATTCTTTATTGCCATAAACACAATACATTGTTGTATAGCATGCGTCAAAATGAAGTAAAAGTTAAACAAATAAATAGGTTAAAACAAATATATAAGTGCTTCGTAAGCCCGGAGCCTATGCTGTCCGGTTCTGAGCATGTTCCGCCCTCTGTTGTTGTGATCATGCACGTCCCTTCCCCTTGTTAATGTATATTTATTTTGACAGTATCGAACTTTTTCAAACATATAAAGGGACGGAAGTGTTAGCATGTTTAACATTTTAAAACGTTTTCTGCAAGAATCTCTAAATCCCAATTTTGCAAAAATGTTCACAGCCTTTTTTTGTGTAATAAAACATCTCAAAAAATTAAATCTTGCACAACCCCCCCCCCCCCCACAACGTAATTTCATACGACAGGTGTGGATATATAACACCGTAATAAGCCATTCTCAATAATTGGGTGTTTCAAAACTGTGCCAAATGTCTAAGTGTATACAGTATATGCCAGAGGATATTTTATCACATATAGCATCTATGTGTGCATTCCACGTGAGTCCTCTGTCAAGGTGTATTCCTAGAAATTTGGTCTCATTTACTTCTTCAATTTCAGTATCATTGAGTATTACTGATGGACCGCACTCTTGGAGTGCACTACGTCCATAAAAAAGTATGTAATTGGATTTTGACTCGTTTGTTTGTAAATTAATGCCTACTAAGGATTGAATACAAACGTTCAAATTAATAAAACTTTGTTTTTCTAATGTTTATTTACAATTTCCGTGGAATGTTATATTTGTATCATCAGCGAATTATACCATCTGACCTTCGGTCAATGAGAACTTTAGATGATACAATAAGAAAAGGACTGGGCCAATGATAGATCCCTGTGGGACACCATGCTCAACAGTCATACTTTTTGAAAGAAGTGTGTTTAATTCCACTTGTTGTGAGTGGTTGTGAAGATATGATTTCAGCCATGAGAGTGGAATTCGCCGTATGCCACTATTGTGTAATTTTGAAATTAGAATTTTGTGATTTACACAGTCGAAGGCTTTGGACAAGTCCAAGAAAACAATAAGACTAGATTCTCTTCTGTCCAGTGCTTTCATGACCGTATCAACTAGTTTAGTTACAGCCTCAATTGTGCTTTTCCCCTTTCTAAAACCAAATTGTTCATTATTGAGAATTTGAAATTGATCAAGAAATGAAAGAAGTCTATGTAGGAACAATTTTTCAAAAACATTACTAAACATTGGTGGAATTGATACGGGTCTATAATTATTTACCGAATTAGTTTCCCCTTTTTTTTAAATAGGGATAACCTTAGCTTTTATCATCAGGCTTGGTAAATAACCAGATTCAAATGACAGGTTAACTAGTTTGGTTAATGGGTTCAGTAGATTATGGAAACACTGTTTAAGGAGCCATGCGGACACACCGTACGTATCCGTCGAATGCTTTAGCTTCAAGTCCCTGATCATTCCAGCCACCTGCTCCTCCACTACAGGAGCCAACCATATGGATGCCTATACATCCATTGCAAGGACTCGGTTGTTGGTCGAAGAAGAACGTTTTCCAATATTTACAATAAACTCATTTAACTTCTCTGAAATTTCGTAGGGATCTTTCACTATATTGTTGTTTATCAGCAATTGTTTTGGACCTCCTTGCTTTTCCTTTCTAATATTATTGTTTATTATTTTCCTGGTTGTTTTTGATAAATTACTCGAGATTTTTAGTTGTTTACTGACGTTGTATGCCTTAGCTGCTTTAATCACTTTTTTGTAAATTCTTTTGTAGTTTAAAAAAAAAATTAAATTTTTCACTAGTTGATGTTTTGGACCTTGAGTAATACGCTTTTAACTTTGTTCTAGAAGCCAAAATTCCTTTTGTTATCCAGTTAGAATGGATGTGTTTTATTTTCCTCGTTACCCTTTTTTGAGAACAGGAAGTATCCAAGTGGTACATAAAATTTTTATTAAAAGTGTTAAACATGTCCTCAACATTGGCACAGTCATCAAGAGAATCCCAGTTTTCATTGGCCAACGATTTACGTAGGGCATTTATATTATCAGGATGAGTGGTACGGCTCACAACAGTTTGGGGAGGCGCTGTATCTGGAGGACTATGACTTAGACTCTTAGAGTCACCAGTTGAGCATCGTGGTCGGAGATGGCCATTAGGACCAGGGGCAATTCTAAAGCCGCGACGTTTGTTATAACGTTATCTATTGCAGATGCGGAGGTTGAAGTGACACGCGTTGGTGAATTTACGGACCAGACAAGTTGGTAGGAATCTAAGAGACCCTTAAATCTTTTAGTTTTAATGTCCTCTTTGTCGAGTACGTTGATGTTAAAATCTCTGACTAAGATGAAATTGTGTTTCTTACGAAAGATCATTTGTAACAAACATTCTAGTTTTTCAATAAAAATCTCTAAATTCCCATCTGGTGACCTGTACAGACCAATCAGTTGTACTTTGTTACCTTTGGTTTTTACTAATGTAGACGCGATTTCAAAGTCCTTTTCTAAATAAAAGTCATTATTATATTCGAAATGGTTGAGTTTTATATGATTGTGAACAAAAATAGCAACACAACCTCCTTTGTAATTTTCGCGAACAAAAGATGCTGCTAAAACATAATTCTTTAATTTAAATAAGTTTTATAAAAGTGATGTTCAGTAATTATTAATGCGTCAGGCCAGATTTCATTGCACAACATGTTTAAACAGTCGATTTTATTTGTAGCTGCTTGCGAATTTTGATGCAAAACTGTAAATAATTGGTAGTAATTAATTAAGTCAGTAGAAGTAAACTTATCATTAAATTCAAAGACAACAAAAATTGTGTTACAGGATTCCTTGTGAAGAAAATACCTGAAGGAAGCAATATTTTGATCACTAAAACAGCGGCCCATTTTTAACTTCAGCCCACGTGCAGAAGAGGCCACAGACAATGAAATACAGGCCTCTTGTCCGTGATGAACAAAAAGCGCTGTTACCCACACCTTACTGTCTATCGACTGATCACTGGTATTGCGCATTGGGTTTGATTTTGATGTTTTGAATACATACGCCTAGTATGAAAAACAGGTGACAGTAAAAATCTCAAACTTAATATTTTTTATAATTTTTCCTACAAAACTGATTTAGAATTCGCAAAGCACTTCCAAAACGCAATTTCATCCTTGATCAAATGGAATTAGTTTGGAAAAGAATCGTTTAAAAATAACTGTTCAATTTGGATACGCGTGATCGTAAGTCCAGTTCGAAAATAACAGTTTTCTTATGGTATTAAAACCAACATGTCCGACCGCCTCTGCAGACTCTCAAGGAAACAGCTTCGGACGTCTCAAGAGAGCCGTGGAATGGTCCGGGCCAGTCACAGGTAGCCGAGGGTCAGGAGACAGGTTACCTCATATAGATTATAGGCCTACTATAAATGCTCAGGCTACTGTACTATACATAAATTTAAATAGGCTACTTTAGTTAGTTTAGTGTATTGATTAAGAATGCTACTGTAACTTGCACCAAAAAAAAAAGAACAACATGAAAAACTAATTTCCATGTTTTTTTACATGGTAAAGAGGGAACAAGCTTTAGATGGTAGAAGATGGAGTGGAACCGTGGCATGAGCTCGGTATTTCCTACTGATGTGGAGCCTTGTCATGATCTCAGTATTTCTTACTTAAGTAGTGTCTTTGCCTGAGCTCAGTATCTTTTACTTGAGTAGGACCTTTGCCTGAGCTCAGTATCTTTTACTTGTGTAGGACCATGGCATGAGCTCGGTTTCTCCTACTGATGTGGAGCCTTGTCATGAGCTCGGTATCTCTTACTGATGTGGAGCTTTGTCATGAGCTCGGTATTTCCTACTTGAGTAGTACCTTGGCATGAGCTCGATATCTCTTACTGATGTGGAGCTTTGTCATGAGCTCGGTATTTCCTACTTGAGTAGTACCTTGGCATGAGCTCGATATCTCTTACTGATGTGGAGCTTTGTCATGAGCTCGGTATTTCCTACTTGAGTAGTACCTTGGCATGAGCTCGATATCTCTTACTGATGTGGAGCTTTGTCATGATCTCAGTATTTCCTACTTGAGTAGTACCTTGGCATGAGCTCGATATCTCTTACTGATGTGGAGCTTTGTCATGAGCTCGGTATTTCCTACTTGAGTAGTACCTTGGCATGAGCTCGATATCTCTTACTGATGTGGAGCTTTGTCATGAGCTCGGTATTTCCTACTTGAGTAGTACCTTGGCATGAGCTCGATATATCTCACTGATGTGGAGCTTTGTCATGATCTCAGTATTTCCTACTTGAGTAGTACCTTGGCATGAGCTTGACATCTCTTACTGATGTGGAGCTTTGTCATGATCTCGGTATTTCCTACTTGCGTAGGACCTTTGCTTGTGCTCAGTATCTTTTACTTGAGTAGTACCTTGGCATGAGTTCGATATCTCCTACTGATGTGGAACCTTGTCATGATATCAGTATCTCCTACTTGATTAGGACCTTTGTTTGAGCTCAATATCTCTACTTGAGTAGGACCTTGATATGAGCTCGGTATTTGCTAGTGATGTGGAGCCTTGGCTTTATCTCAGTATCTGATACTTAAGTAGGACTTTGCCATGAGCTCAATATATGCTGTTTGAGTAGAATCTTGGCATAAAGTCAGTATCACCTACTGGAGTGAGGCTGTGCAAGTATCTTTGTATCTTCTTCTGAAGTGGAACTGTGGCATGAGCTCGGTATCTCCTACTGATGTGGAGCCTTGGAATGAGTTCAATTTCTCCTTCTGGAGTTGGACCATGCCACGAGCCGTATATCACTTACTGGTGTAGGACTTTGGAACGAGCTATGTATCTCCTACTGGAGTTGGGACCATGGGATTAGTTGTGTACTTCGTATGAGGAAAGAATATGGCTTGAGCTCTTAATTCTGAAACCGTCGCACGGGCTTTGTTTTCCCTAAAGAAGGAGAACTATGGAAAGGCCTCTATATTTCCTATTGGAGTTGCAAACAATCTGTATCACTTACCGGAGTGAGACTGTGGCTTAACCTCTGTATTCTTTACAGAAGTGGACCATGGCACGAGCAATGGATCTCCTATTCGAGAGGGACGAGTTCGGTATTTCATACTGAAGTGGAACTGTGGCACTAACTAACTATGTATCTCCTAATTGTGGAGTACGTAGCTCAAGCTCTGTATTACCTTCCCAAATTGGAACGTAGCATGTACTAAGGACCACTTATTAGAGTGGGGACATAATACGTGCTCTATGTCTTCTATTCGAGAGGGGCCTTGGAACTAGCTATGTATCTTATACCTAAGTGGGACCGAGGCTTAAACTCAGTTCTTTCTGCTGAAGTATGACTGTGCATGATCTTTGTATTCCCTACTAGAGTGGAACCTTGTCATGAGTTATTTATTCCTTACTGGAGTGAGACCATGGGAAGTTTTCTACATCTCCTACTGGAGAGGGACCTTGGTACGAGATCTCTATTCCCTAATGGAAAGGGACCAAAGCATATGCTCTGTATCTCGTATTCGACTGGAACCGTGGAATGCGCGTAGTATTTATTGGAGTGGGGGCGTAGCACATGCTATCTATCTCCTATTGAGTCATACCGTGGCATGAGATGCATATTCATATAATAGACTGGGATCGTGGAATACGTTGTGAATCTCCTACTACAGTGGGGTCGTGGCACGAGCTGTGTGTCTCTTACTGTAGTGGGACCATGGCCCGAACTCTTTATCTCCTACTGAAATAGGATATTATTGGCCATGGATTGTGTATTATCTTTGGAGTGAGGCCGGATCACGTGATCTGTATCTCCTATTCGAATTTAACCATTGCACGAGCTCCGTGTCTCCTACTGAAGTGGGACCGAGGCACGAATTTTTATCTCCTACAGCAGTAGGTTATTGCCATGAGCTGTGTATTTTCTTTAGAGAGCAAATAGAGTCAATCAGAGTGCGACGGAAAGTAGGCGCCTGGATAATAGGATGGGATGGTTTATACAGTGAAAATGACCCTCCAACCCACCCATATGTGTACAGTGGTGATGGTCCTGCCACCAACTCTGCATTTACAGTGGTAATGTACCGTCGCACGTGCTCTGTATCTCGTACGCCAATTGAACCGTGGCATTGCTGTAACATTCTGGATTGGGATCGTGGCAGAATCTCTGTATCCTCTGACTCCTAATGGAGTGATATCGTGGCATAGGCTTTGTGTCTCCTACTGTAGTTGGACTGAGACTTGATCTTTGTGTTTCCTATTGTAGTGGGACTGTGCCATGAGCTTTGTCTCTCCTACTGGAGTCGGACCATGGCATGAACTTTGTGTCTCCTACTGATGTGGGACTGTGGCATAAGCTTTGTGTCTCCTACTGGTGTGGGACTGTGGCATGAGCTTTGTGTCTCCTACTGGGGTAGGACTGTGGCACGAACTTTGTGTCTCCTACTGGTGTGGGACTGTGGCATGAACTTTGTGTCTCCTACTGGTGCGGGACTGTGGCATGAGCTTTGTGTCTCCTACTGATGTGGGACTGTGGCATGAGCTTTGTGTCTCCTACTGAAGTAGGACTGAGACTCGATCTTTGTATTTCCTATTGGAGTGGGACTGTGGCATATGCTTTGTGTCTCCAATTGGAGTGGGACTGTGCCATGAGCTTTGTGTCTCCTACTGGAGTAGGATTGTGGCATGAGCTTTGTGTCTCCTACTGGTGTGGGACTGTGGCATGAACTTTTTGTCTCCTACTGATGTGGGACTGTGGCATGAGCTTTGTGTCTCCTACTGGTGTGGGACTGTGGCATGAGCTTTGTGTCTCCTACTGGAGTAGGACTTGGCACGAACTTTGTGTCTCCTACTGGTGTAGGACTGTGGCATGAGCTTTGTGTCTCCTAATGATGTGGGTGGGACTGTGGCATGAACTTTGTGTCTCCTACTGGTGTGGGACTGTGGCTTGATCTTTTTTTCTCCTACTGAAGTAGGACTGTGGCATGAGCTTTGTGTCTCCTACTGGTGTGGGACTGTGGCATGAACTTTGTGTCTCCTACTGATGTGGGACTGTGGCATGAGCTTTGTGTCTCCTACTAGTGTGGGACTGTGGCATGAGCTTTGTGTCTCCTACTGGAGTAGGACTGAGACTCGATCTTTGTATTTCCTATTGGAATGGGACTGTGGCATATGCTTTGTGTCTCCTACTGGAGTGTGACCGTGCCATGAGCTCTGTATCCCCTACTGGAGTGGGACGTAGGCATGTGACCGTGTTCTCCACTGGAGATTTCATTCAGGATATCAATGTAGGAAGCATAAATAACATGTTTAATAAGTTAACCTCCTCATATATTTTGGGTAGAAACTTTAACAAACTATGATTTGTTTGATATATTTTCCACAGACCGTCTTGATATGTTAAAATATGATTTGTACGAATACTATTATTATTATCCTACTTCTTTTCTTTCTTTTTTTGTCTTGCTATGGTGTGCTAATACATTCAGGTGTGCTAAAAATTGTTTTGTTATGTCCTATGTAATTCTTCTCAAACAGTTTTGTCATCCTTGTCTTTTTATAAAATTGTTGCCAATAGATTCCCTCTCGTCGCTTCAGTCTGTCTTGGTTTAGTAGTTTTCTTTTCTGCAGCATTGCAGACATCTTTATTTATTTATTCCAACCACCATTTTAGAAAATTTTGACATAGTTAAAACATCCTTGCGACAATAAGGTATCTTGAGTCTATCGCTCAGTTTTTGATGGTGTTTCAGAGGACCTTATCATGGCACCAGCCATGAAGGCATCTGTGTTAGCCTGCCGTTGAAAGGCAAAGTGTTGGCAAAGAGAGTGAGACGGCTATGCGCGACGTCACTCCTTATCCTCATTGGTGCCGCACACGCCTCCATTTCCCCCTATGGCGCCACTTTATCGACCACCAATCAGAGGGCCCGACCGCGTCCAATTTAGACTCCCCATTGGCCAGACACTCAATCCCAACACTACACTGTTGCCGTTCCCGTTCTGCCGTACACGGACGAGTTCAGTCGCCCTTAGCGTTCCTAGTTCTGTCTGTACCATTTAGGTGTTGATTTTCTTGTATATTTGTGAGAATAAACCCGTTTTTGTTGTGATCAAGTATGGAATTTGGATATCTATCATAGAGGTAAATAGATTTAAATTTTTTTTTTTTTAATTAAGTGAATTAAATTAATACTTATTAATCTATTTATGGACGCATTTTTTCAACTTAAGCTGTGTTGCTAAATTTTAAACTACCAAATTAGCAACGGTTTACTGTTATATATGTGTTTTATAGTATACATCTATATTTAAAGCAGGTCATTGTCTTGCGTGAGTCGGAATTAGGTCACTGGGTGACTGGCCTATGTGGCTACTAACTGATCAGTTGCTCTGTTATTGATTAAAACATTATACAAAAATAATTTGTAATGTCAAGTAAAACACAACAAAAGATTCTCCAAGCATATATATTTTTTTAATTTGCAAGTTGTAGGATACAATAGGCCTAATTCAGAATGAACACCAAGAAGCTGCTATATGAAAATAATGTTGGTCGTAAACAATACATAACTTTATACCACACAAATACAGCAAACACCTAAGCCTTAACTCGTTAGGCTTATTGAAAAGGTTTTCTGAATATACAGAACAGACTAGTGTGAATTTGGTCGGACGACTGTGCGTGCTATGCGGCGTTGCCACTTGGTGCGAGACGAGTTGATATGGCAACACAGCCACGCTCTCTGTGACCAATCACCGACTGTTCCATCTCCCTCCTTATAATTAGAAAGGGAATGGGATTACTATGGATGCTGTCGGCTCGGGAGGGGAACGACCCTCCTAAAAAGCAATCTTCTTTCCTCTCCATCAATTTCGACCCAGGTTTCCTGACAAAGGGCTGCCGGCGGCTCCCTCCTGGGTCTTCTCTCGGGGAGGGGGAACTCTCGCCTTCCCTTCTCTATCCCAACTCACACAGATTCTTTCTCTCTTTCCTTGCTCTCTCTCTATCTGTGGCTTCATCTCACTTACTCGTTAGATGTTCCTAGACGAAGCACGGGCATGTCCCATCCACGGCCGGACTAAGCTTTGTTTACATGGGTTGATACTCGCTTATTTACTAGAAGTGTGTGGAGTGTCAGGCACGTACTCGCCTTGTGGTGACCGACCATGTAGCGTGCGAGTGGCTTCCTCTGCACTGCCGTTTCGTGACATGCACATAGTATAGGAACGTTGGCAAAAGACAACTTGGGCAACTTCAAAATGTTGCCCAGTTTGTCCTTTCATGGAAGGACAACTTGGACCACAGACGATTTCTAAACACTCCCGACAAAGTGGGCAACAGACAAACTGAACCACATCGGAACCTGGTCCATCCAGATTGTCTCTCTACAGTGCGGGCGTTATATGTTTGTATTTGGGATTTGCACAAACCGGAAACGCAGCGGGCTCACCAGCCCCTCAATTATCCTATTACAGACATCCAGCCGGAAATGAATCACTACTAGGCCTTTATTGAAAATTGAACTTTTTAAAAATCAAAATTAAAATGTTAGTTTAAATGGTGAAGAGAATTTTCTCACGATCATGGTCATAACAAAATATTTTCGATCGGACAGCAAATAATCTTTAAAAAACTAGTATAAATATTTTAAAAATACAGGTTAAATGTTGATATTTACGTCTACATTTTGAGTTTCCTCTTCATACGTTTATTCTCAGTCTTTCTTTACTCAACTGTGGCAGTGGTTGTGAGTTCTATGGAATTCGAGATTTTGTAGAATACATTCACGGTGTTGTTATAATTAAGCCCCATACACACGGTCAGTTCGGACTGTCAGTTGTAACTAACCATATGTATGGGGCTTTAGAAAAATAATGGCGGGTGGTAAAGGGAAAACACTTTTTAACAGTCAGGCTAGGAAGATTGTTCTGAGTGTCGTGCGATACTTCCGACAGTAGAAGACAAATAATGGACCAGTCAGAAACATGAATCAAGTTTTGGGTCGCAGAAGCTTGTAACGTTTTAAATGTATAACGGATTAAATATATAGCCTAAGTAAATAATAATTTATTGTATCGCTACCAGTTACGCTTCATTTTAAGAGGCTGTCGGCCATGTTGGTTTTAATCCTATAAGAACAATGTTATTTGTGAATCCATATTTTTTCGTTATTTATTGGCCAACAGTTGTGTATGAGGTGCCATTTTAAACGTTATCATATTGCGGATTGGGTTTGCTTTTTATATTTTGAATACATACGACTAGTTTTGAAAAAATAGGTGAAAATAAAAACTTCAAACTAAACATTTGTTAAAATTTTTTTCTATGAAATTAATTGGGAATTCGCAAAGCAATTCCAACGTGGAGTTTAATTCTCTATCAAATGCAATTTGTTTGGAAAAAATCCGTTTTATAATAACTGTTTAATTTGGATACGCGTGATCGTTTGTCCGGTCCGAAAATAACATTGTTCTTATGGGATTAAACCAACATGGTCCACAGCCTCTGCAGACCTTTATACTAGTTCGTTCGATTTAACATAGTCTATCAAATTAAACTAGTGGTTCCTAAAGCTTTAACATAATGATGCGTACAAATGTCCGATATGATTCATTTTTACAAATTTATTATAAGCAAAATAAGACAAATTATCTTAAAATAAAAAATACTAGCAATCGTCTAGAATTAAAAAAAAATTATAACACATATTTGGGCTTTCCAGGAAGCGAGCCCAAGAGTAGAAAGCATGATTACATGTACATGTAAAATAATAATTTATTTCATAGATGTATAAAGAGGCTTACAATTGTGCGATATGAATTATTTTTACATATTTATTAGTCTATCAGCAAAATAAGGCAAACTATTTTAAAATAACAAATATTAACAATCTACAAGGATACAAATATTTATAGTTCATAATTTTGAAAGAGGCTATTCAGGAGTCCAAGAGTCAGGAACAAGGCGGCGGATGCCCACCGCTGCCTTGCGGCGTTGCCGATACCGTTTCAAGTGAAATGCTAGACATCTCAAATGCTTACTTAGCGCTCAGGGACTATAGGTAGAGGAGATTTGAATGTGTCTGTGCAAACTAACGTAACAAATAAAATATCTAAAGTTGTTTGCTAGTAAATCTCGTTTGAAAATTAACTGATTCCTTATATAAATATTTGGTAATTATTCCATATGGCCTATTAAGCAATTTTCAACTTTTTTTCTCAAAACACGCAAATAATGGCTACCTTTGAAAGTGCTACAAAAATGTTTGGGGGGGAAAAGCCAGGAAAACTAAGAAAATGAGGAAAAACGGAAAAAATTTTTTGTTCCAAAATCAATAATGGTTAGTGTAAATATATTGGTTGTGGAAACTCAAATTACGCGGAATATCACAAATATGGCAAGGATTTTTCATGTAGGCCTAGGTTTGGTTAGGTTTAATTAGGTTAGGTTATAAACAAATAATTGATAAAGCTAGCCTAACCTTACTAAACCTAACCTAACAGAATGTAACCTACCTTACCTAAAAAAACAAACCTAACCTAACAGTACGTAACTTAACCTATAAGCTATAAACATAATCTTCTCTAAATAGACACTTTTCCGGTGCTAAAACTCTTAATAATGGTCCGATTTCAAAACCATTTACATATTCTTGATTATTAGGCCAAAGTTCCACAAAATTTGAGCACTCACAATGCTATATTTTAGTAAAAAATAACATTTTAAAATATTTCCTCTTGGTAAAACTTAACTTTTCGCAGACGAAAATGTTCCCCCCCCCCCAAAAATCTTGTAGTACTTTCAAAATTAGCCCATTATATGAGTGTTTTGAGAAAAAAGTTGACAATACATAATGTGCTATATTGAATAATTACCAAATATGTAGAGTAGAATTATCTTAATAGGTTGTAGGATATAGTAAAATACGTTTATCGTATTTCACCATTTCAGACGATGACTTCTTTTTTATTATTATTATGCGGATAGTTAAAAATCCATCCGGTTTCAAGTAAATTATTCCGATAAAAAATTATACTTTGTGAAAAGCAATTTCTAAAAAAAACTAAATTATTAAATGATCTATGGAAAAAATTAAAGTTATTGTGAAAGCGTTTCCAAAATTTTGTCCACTATATATATATATATATAATTTTTAAATAACGTATAGTCATAGACAAAAAGAATGTGGTCCAGTTTGTCATGTAAAGACAAATTGAACCACTGCTGATTTTAGCGCTCTTCGGACTTATGACCCACCGACAACGGGTAGGCTACCACTCCGGAATGTGGTCCAATTCGTCCATAGACGAAAAGACGATCTGAACCACCTTAGCATTTGGCACGCTGTGGACAAAGTCACCCACCAACAATCTCTGCCATGGAAAGTATCCCAGTTTGCTTTACGATAACTTGTCTTTGGACACCTTGTCAGTTGTCCCTCGCTCTTCTTTAACAGCTTCTTCCACTAATTTCACTAACGCAACAAACCCTCGTTGCGGGGCTGTTCGTACAACGTACGACCCACGACATTAAAGAAACTTATTAAAATGATACTTTGTAATATCAACTAGCTCGTTATATCTTCACTATTGTTACTCGTCTCCTTTCATAGCACCACAGAGAGAGAAGAAAAAAGCAGAGGTCGCATCCAATGTATGTCAAGTACGTCGCTTAGTTATTTCTCCAGTTTGCCATACGGTAGTAGGGCCAACATATTGTCAGTCCCCATCTTTATTCCCCCAATATTAACGTACAAGGTATACGTGAGATGTATAAATATGTACATTACTATTTATAACTGCCACTCAGGAAATCATTTTACTATAATGTACATATGAATATGTCTATAGATGTACCGTAGGCCTAATTTGATATATAGACTATTCACGTTTAGTCTTTAACGGTATTGTCAAAGTTTTAAAATTCAATGCACTGTGTATTTATACAATTCTAATTTTTACATAATATTTTGAGTTGTGTCCGAGATTAACGTTCGGTGCGGGTTGCGCCCGAACCTGCCCGCTCACCCATACACGTACAGTGGTATTGAGCCACTTGCCCGCCCATACACGTACAGTGGTATTGAGCCACTTGCCCGCCCATACACGTACAGTGGTATTGACCCACTTGCCCGCCCATACACGTAAAGTGGTATTGACCCACCCATACACGTACAGTAGTATTGACCCACCCATACACGTACAGTGGTATTGACCCACTTGCTCACCCATACACGCACAGTGGTATTGACCCACCCATACACGCACAGTGGTATTGACCCACCCATACACGAACAGTGGTATTGACCTACTTGCCCGCCCATACACCCACCAACCCAAACACGTGCAGTTGTATTGATGCACCTACCTACCTATACACGTACAATGGTGATGAACCAACCCGCCCACCCATACATGTGCAGTGGTATTGACCCACCCGCCCACCTTTACACGTACAGTTGTATTGACCCACTCGCCCACTCATATACGCACAGTGGTAATGACATGGCTTCTACTTCTCGTAAACGTCTCTCGAGTGATTCTAGTGACTCGGATACTTCGGTTTCGTGTAATGAGGATTGTGGGAATACTGACAGTGAATTATTTTTTACTGATTCTGAGGACGATTTGGACTATGATTCAGTCCACACATCTGGACTGAAACAAATAGAGTTTGCGAGGGAAGAAAAGTTCCCAAGTTCCAGTACCAGGTACAGGCAAGCCTATTGACTATTTCAACCTCTTATTAAATGAAAATATTTTAGCAACTATTGTTGAACACACTAACAGTGAATAACTAATGCTCTCCATGTGCTTACAAATAACCTTAGTCTAACTCCTAAATCAAGGATTACAAAATGGAAAAAGCTTACCATCCCTGAACTAAAAACGTTTCTTGGCTTATCCATACACACTGGAAGCATCAAGCTCAATCGTCTGAACAATTATTGGAAATCTCATTTGCTTTATTCTCTCAATTGTTTTTCAAACTACATGTCACGTGACAGATTTTTGGACATTTTGCGATGCCTACATTTCCAGGACCCTATACTCAATATCCTAACCTAATGTAATGCATTGGAAAATGGAAAGACAAACGCGTTGTCACATACATTTCATCTGAGTATGAAAATCAAATAGTCAAATAGTGCAGTCTATAAACAAGAGAAATGTTGTGTGTAAAAATCCCCTTCCAATGGTCAAATACAATAAATTCACAAATGGAGAGAACAGGGGAGATATGATGATGGCCTTATTATCCTGTTGAGCTCAAAACTCTGCGCTGGTATAAGAAGATCGCCATGCATATTATTCATGTGCCACTACTAAATTCTCACCTGCTACATAACATGTATCTGAACAACTCTGGGAAGCGTAAACTATCTTTCTACAATTTTCGCATGAATGTCTTGGAGGAACTGTTGCCTAAACCTCCTGATCCGATACCAGCCTTGGCGATGCGTTGAACAGATACAGCCTCTCTACTCTTGGGCCACGACCTGGAAAGCCCACCTGGGCCCAAAGGAAGGACTGCCGACAGTGCAGAGCTAATGGAATAAGAAAACAGACCAAGTACGTTTGTGAGGCATGCCCAGGTGCTCCTGCTCTCTGGCCCGGTGCGTGTTTCGACGCATTTCACAAGAAGTGAATCTCAAAAGCTCTTGTACAGTTGCAAATATTTTATTTTAATATATTTTAGAATAAGTATATTAGGACATATCCTACTTAGGAAGAACCGTATTTTAGAAACAGTAAACTGAACGAAAGTACATCGGTGACACATTTAACAATAACGGGAGTGCCGAAGTGAGCTGAGCATCTTTAGATGGTTGAAATGATTTTTAAACCATATTTAAAAAAGAAAAGGTTTTTTCCCCCT
>JAQJVL010006705.1:0-27575 GCA_035578905.1 Stictocephala bisonia | reverse complement strand
ATTTTAAAGAGTTATAAAAAGACGATTTAAAGTATCTCACTTTATTTTAAATAAAACGAAATTGTGATAGGAATAGTTCAACGTTGAATACCAAAGAATAAAAGATTACAGGATAGAAATTAGTCAGATTTATGTGTAGGAATAATACTTTGAATATTCTTCTTCTTTTGGTGGCCATAATTACCCTTTTTTTAGTTGGTTAACTTCATGAAGGACACATTATTTACAGTACATAAGACGTAAAAGAAAATAAATAAAATTATTTATACTAACAAATTCTAAAGAATTATGCGACAATATATGAATATTTGCTCTTTTTTGTATTACATTCTATTAATTTCAAACGAAACTTTAAGTAAAACTAGCCTATATATACCCTCTGTAACTGCCATTTATATTAACCACTCTAAGTATCTTCCAAATCACCAGCCTTCACGAATAATTCATACTGATACTCAACCAAAAATTCATTTGCTTCCACTGAAGCTAGTTGAAGACTTTCAGCACAAAACGAGAAAATATCTGCACCTGTTTGATCAGAATTAGCAAAAATAAATGTATACCGTTAAAAAACATCCCTTTGACCATGGCCCACTATGACTCTGTCAATATAAAGTATCTAGTAAGCTACCAGCTCGATATATACATACTATGTTTCTTCGCTTTTCTCAATCACAAGAACAATATAAGAATACATTTTTCAAGAAAAATGATACAAATATCGTCTGCAATTAGGCTACATTGAACTTTTCTTGGCTAAAAGTGGAATATTATCCTTGGACAACTTGTATTCTTTTAAAGACAAAAGTAAAAGTTCTCAACAAAAGTTGATTCTAATAATTTTTTTCCAGACAATATTCATCAGGAAACTAACCATTCTGTTTTGGAAGGAGGTGGTTTATAGATGGGTTTAGAAACCAGTATGTTCTTTCTAGGGGTAGTCCTTGAGCCTTTATTTTCTGTTTAGATTCTAATGTTATTACTACTAACAGTAAAAACTAAGTACTTTTTTAAAGTACTTCTTATCTAATTGTACTTTAAACAGATTTAGATATACGTATAGGATGATTCGTAAAATAAATTTTCCTTAGTTAGTTACAGGGAGTTCCCAACACAATTCAAGGAAAAGGGCTGAATAAATGCCAAACTGAACTTCTGAGAAGGTAAACAAAGTGGCAAAATGTTTTTTTATTTTGTAAATGTTACAGAATGAATTCAATTGAAGGGCCAGTCTCAGATATACAACTACGCTACCGGATTTCATAATAAGTATGTCAGGTATTGCATTTTTGAGCATGCTAAAAATATGACAATGTGTGTTTCCATCTAATAAAATATTCAAATTATGAGATAAAGATTATGTGCGTATTATTTCTTAATATTAACCATATTTTGCTTGGATGTATTCAACTTGCAAGTTTCGAGATATTTTACACACAGACTGATGGATTCTAATGTCATCTGTTATTGTGTCAAGTCGTAAATGTCTAGCTCTGAGGAGGTTAGCCATAATGAGGATAGTCCCATCATAACATTTTGACATTCCTTACTTTGTAGCTAAACGAATATGGTCAAGTTATTGGGTGAGGAAATAGTATTTCAATGATTACATTACAAAATGTATTAGATTATGATTTACGAGTAAATTATATTTTGACTAAGGCACTTCTTCAAGTACGTGAATACTTAGGTATATTAAATACAGTTATAATTTATATTAATGTTATTGATTGAGGTCAAGTGAAGGTATGAAGTATCGATACTTCATTTGTTTTGGTTATTTCTATGGAGATCAAGTTTAGTGGCTGGAAAGCTCGAGTTACCTCAATTCACACAATTTACGTTAAAATGAAATATGTATGTTTCTAGTTACCAACCATGCTGTTATTGACGCTGGGCTTATATATGAAGAATATCTTGTTAGCCTTTTCTTTTCTGGGTCGTCTTATGCTAGATCCGATGGCAGTAATAACTAGTGACTTAAGTCTAATCTTTAACATCCGTATATTTCTGAAATTGCATATAACCTTTCGATTAATTACTCAACTCAATTCACTGTCAATCAAATTATTGGAATGACATTTTATAATGAAAATACCTCAATGGGGATGTTCCATCTTACGAATACCAACATCTCAAAGTAGAAAGATACAAGGGGTTACGTCATTGGAATTCAGTTATAATGTTGCCGTTTGCTCTGGTTGTGTTTCAATATTAGTCCAGCCATGCCATGAAAGCACAAGTGTGATGACCGTCGGGTATCGGTCAGTTCCTCGCCTAATTGCAGACAGTGCCTATAAAATTTTAGTATATTTGTCCCAGGACAATAACTGGATTTTTACACTTGGAGAAACTGCCTATTGTGCAGAAAAAATATCTGCAAAGGAATATTTATCACTAGCATTATCTAGGAAATTGGAAACATCTCTATTACTGCAGGCATTTCTTTAAAATAGACTGGATCTGTTATTTATTGGACAATGAGACCTTCAACACTTTGCTTTACCATTTGTTTGTTAATGGTATATCGATAGTATGCGGTAATAACTAACTACTTTGTATACAGTAGTAGTGTTTCAGGAGGATCTAATTCTTCATTTGAAGTCCTATGGTGCGTGATCCTAACAAAATACTTGATTGAAAATCTGAGAATTTAGGCTATATAAGATCTTCTGGGACGAATATTTAGACCTGATTAGAGGAGCCATATTCTCTCACATGAGAAACTTCCTCAAGAGTAATATAACAATGAAATTCCAACAAGGCATTTACATAGAAATATGGCAACATCTCTTTCACCAATTACAGCTTTCACGCTATTTCAAAGCTACAGTTTACCACACTGTTACCATTTGTGCTGGTGCTTGAAATACCTGAAGCACATGAGATGGACCAATATAGTTCTGTATTCTATTTCATTGTCCTCCTTTAATATTATGTACAATATGTATTTTTTAATGCTTTGCGTCATCATAATTCATTGCATGGAAGAGGCTAGGTACTTTTTTGTACATATATCAATACTGCCCTAGAAATAATATGGCGCGAAGATTGGCGTGAGTGTTCTAAATAGTACGTGCTATAGGTGGATAGGTGCGGTCAACAACATGTTACTTATATTGTTTGGTGAGTGGGTCATAAGGGCCGTAGTGCCATATAGAATGCTATAGTTGGAAAGTCATCGACCTACTATAAATGTATGGGTTTGGTACGGCGGCGTCTCCTCGCTGATACGTCGTGTAGGGTGCGTCATCAATACTGTAAACGCCAGAGTGGTACTGTTTCCACCCACTCCCTCTAAAGTAGTACAGTGGGGTTACATGAAATAAAAGCCCCCCCCCGGCCACACTACCGCCAATTTACATCTTACAGTGGTGTGGTGGGATAGGTTCAATTGATATAAACTCCTTCATTAAATGTAGACAATCCTCATATGTAATAGCCTTGACTTTAGAATTTGTCCCCGCCGCATAACCAATCCGTACCTAGGTGGCTTATGACTTATCAATTCAATCCAACACCCATACATGTATGATGTCGAAATAGCCCTACCCAACCTAGCCAGTACAATGTACAGTGGTCATATCTTAGTTTTTTCTTTGTATTGAACTAATTGAATATATATACATACGATGGAACATTTTCCATTACTATTTCAATGTTTATGTCGTTCTAGCTCGAGTTATATCTATTTAGACCTAGAAAATTATTTAACGGTATTACAAAAACATTCTCAGAATTCACTATTTCATTACTTATATAATTCATGGGCAACCTGTTAATGGATATTAGTTTAACTGCTATACACAATATTGCGGTTATGGATTTGATCATGAAATGTACGAAGTCTTACTGCTGTTGCTTTTTCATTATAGCTCCAATCGGTTAAAATATATACTACTCTTTTATTAGGAGGGGAAACTTAGCCCTATGAATAAATAGTTAAACTATTATTATTATGAATGGGAATACCATTTCATTTCCATAAATACATCTAGCTAGATTTTACAAGGAGAAAGAACCAACAATCTATACATCGCTTTGGTTCTGTTCTCTTTGTAAAATCTAGCCTGATGTATGTAGTTTATTTGGACTGAAATGTATTCATTCAGTAATAGTAATAAGTTTTAACTATTGTATAAAGCGGCATGAAGCCTTCCTAGACATAACAAGGTAGAGGTATAATTGTCTAAAACAATTGGACATAATTAAAAAGCAATCCAGCGCAGTAGGACTTCGCTAAGCGATGTCTATCATGATCCATAATCCATACGCAAGTATTTGCTTTGAGTACAGCTAAACATAAATATCCATACAAAGGCCATATTCCTTAATATGAAATGTGATTAGAATGTTTTTCTAATCTTTAATGGTATAACTAGGCCGCTTAAATTAGATTATACTCGATGTAGAACTGACATAAACAATGAAATGTAAACGAATTTCCATCGTAGTATAATATATCTCATTAGTCGTAATACAAAAATACATACCATCTTGGTACATGTATGGCCCTGGTTGGAGGTCAGCTGCTTAATTGCATATCATACATGCTATGGGTTGGTTGGTGAGATTTCTCATATCACTTACCACGTACGTGATAATGCGTTAATGGGGCGGACCAATCTAAGTACAAAGGCTATTACATTATAGATTGATTACATGTTTATATTGAACGGAGTTTAATTCAAAGAATCCTTACCACTGTAAGTGTTATTGGCGAAGGGGCCTTATGTTTCTAGTACCACTGATACCTCCCCTTATATATGTTCCCCCCCCCTCTCTACACTTTTTTAGGAGAGTCAGTGGGCTGGAACGAGCCAATTAACCACTACTGCGGTGTACAGTTATTCGATGCCCACCCTACAGACGTACAGCTGGCGAACGCCCGATATCTACCAACCATACATTTATATTACGTGTTGATGAGCCTCCAACATATACAATTACATTCACGCTATGAGCCCTTATGACCCACATCACCAAAACAATATATGCTAACATCGTTGTTGACCACCTATCCACCTATACAACGTACATTAGACAATCACCACACTTCTTTCGCTCAATTTATCTTTACAAGTATTGAGTTAATTCGACAAAAGAATATCCTACCTCTTTCCACAATGAATTATGATGCACCAAGCCAATTAAATATAATACATTATTGTAACATATATTAAGAGGGACAATGAAAGATTAGTAACATCAATATTTGCTTCTCAGGTGCTTCAGGTAATTTTCAACACACGGCACAATGTTAACAGTGATGTAAACTGTATGCTTTATTTGAATAATAGCGAGTGCATAACTGTAGCATTGAGAAAGATGGCTATAGCCATATTCTTGAAATCCTCTTGTTTGAATTCATTGTGTAATACTTGAGGAGTTTCCATGTGTGAGATAGTGTAAGCTCCTCTATCAAGGTCATTAAATATTCGCTCAGACGTTCTTATATAGCAATCCGCCTATTTCCTAATCAAGTATTTTTGTTAGGATCATGCACATAGCAACCTTCAATGATAAAATTAATCCTCTGGAAACGACTCTATCGTTTAAAAATATTGGAAGTTTACATACATGATATTACCTATAACAAAAAATGGTAAACACAAGTGTTGAATGCTCATTAGCCAAAGATAACATGCCAGTCTTTATTTTAAGACCGCTGCCAGTTTAGAGCTGTTCCAAATTTCTAGATACTGTGGATAAATATCCTCTTTGCATATAATTTCTTCTGCCTCACTAATAGCCTAGTTTCTACCAAAGTGTAAACAATCCAGTTAATGTGTCTTGACAAATTCATACTAAATTTTGCACTGTATTCGAGGAGAACTGACACCGATCTGGTATTTGCTCGCTTCAGCATGCCTGGATCATAATATGGTGCCAACACAACCAGCAAACCACTTATAACTGGAGCCAAGACGAACCCGCTTGTATCTTCCTACTTTTGGCAATGTTGGCGATTCGAATGAGACATCCACCGATGAGGTATTTTTACAATTAAAACTGTCATCCTAATATTGTTGACAGTTCGAATATGAAGTTTCATAGAGTAATTATCCGCAACAGGTTTATATGCAATTTCATTGTGAAATATACGAATTTACGATTATAGAGCTTAATTCACATAGTTTATATCCATCTCGATACTACATAGAGACGACCATAGAAAGAAAGACAAATTTAGAATGTTCAGTATATACCCAAAACCAATGCGTGGTGTGAACAGTAAAACATCATAAATATCAATCATTTTAACGTAAATTTGTGTGAATATTGACGGTGACTAACTCGAAACGCCTTTCAGCCAGCTCAAACTTGATCTCCATAGAAATAACCAATAACAATGAATGCTATCGGATATTCATACAACTTCACTTTCTTTTTTAGTACCTCAATCTACATAACGCATTAATTAATAAATTCATAACTGTATTTAAAGTATACCTAAGTATTCACGTACTTGAGAAGTAGACCTTAGTCAAAATATAATTTTACTCGATAACATCAAAATTCTAATACATTTGCTTATATTAAGGTAATCAATATGCAAAATAGCGTCGCCTCTACCCAATAACTTGACCATATTCGTTTCAAGCTAGCACTTAGTAAGAGAATGTCAAAAATGTTATGATGGACCATATCTCTCATTAATGGCCTAACCTCCTCAGAGCCATAAGACATTACGACTTGAACACATAAACAGATTGACATTAGAATCCATCATGTCATTAGTGTGATAAAAAATATCTCAGAAACTTGCAGAGTGAATATCATCCTAAGCAAAATTATGGAGTAACATAATTAAGAAATAATATCGCACATAATCTTTATCTTCAATAATTCTTGAATATATGTTTATTAGGATGAGAAAACACACATCTGCTCATATTTTTTAGCCCATGCATCAAAAATGCAATATACCTGACATAACTTTATTATGAAGATCCTTAGGGCGTATAGCGTGAAGATTGTATATCTGCAGATCCTGTAGCCCTTTCAATTTGAATTCATTCTTGTAAACAATTTACAAAATAAAAACACATTTTAGCCACTATTGCTTTTACCATTCTCCAGAAAGTATTCTTGTTTGGCATTTATTCAGCGCTTTCCCTATGAATTGTGTTGAGGAACTCCCTGTACTAACTAAGGAAAATATTATTTTACCGAATCATCACAGATTTTGTTTATACGTATATTCTAAATCTGTTATTAAATAAGTACAATTAGAATAGACAGTACTTATCAAATTATGTACTTAAGTTTTTATGTTAGTAGTAATAACTTAGATCTAAACAGAAAATAAAGGCTTACTCAAGGACTCTGATACTCCATAGAAAGAAACATACCTGGCTTTCTAAACCCATCTCAACTAAACCAGCCTCCTTCCAAAACAGATCACATATAGAGTTAGGTTCGTCCTTGCTCATGAATATTTGTCTGGAACAAAATTATTAGAATAACTTTTGTTTGAGATTTTACTTTCTACGTCTTTAAAAGAATACATGTTGTCCAAGGATAATATTCCACTTTATGCCAAAGAAAGTTCAATGTAGCCTAGATTGCAGACGATATTTGTTATCATTTTTCTTGAAAAATGTTATTCTGTATATGTGTTGCCTTGTGCCACTTGAGAAAAGCGAAGAAACAATAGTTAGTGGTATAATATCGATGCTGGTAGCTTAACTAGGAATACTTCTATATTGACAGTCCGTTCATTAGTAGGCCTATGTCAAAGCCGATGATATGTTTTTTAACGTTTTACACTACATTTCATTATTGCATAATTGCATGCATCAACAGCGATGCAGATGTATTTTTCTGATTTTTGATGCTGAAAGTCTTTCAAATAGCCCGGGTTCAGTGGAAGCAAATGAATTGTTGTTCATGAGGTTTATCAGTGATGAAATTATTCGTGAATGGCTGGTGACGATGTCTTGAAATGAATACTTCAGAGTGGTAATATTAGAATGGCCCCAGTTACATGAGAGAGGGTATATATAAAGGCTCAGTTTCCTTACTTAAGTTTTCGTTGAAATATTATAGATATTGTATACTACAGAAGGAGCAAATTTTATCATTATATCCTCGTCGCATAATTCTAGTAGAATTTTGAATTGTGATAATAATTTTATTTATTTTTTTTACGTCCTTAATTTGTACTGTAAAATAATGGTTGTCTCTATCATGATGGGGTTAAACAACTACAAAAGGTGATACAAAGAAAAACGGTAAATCTGCTCTACATTATGGCCACCAACTAAGAAGCAAGAAATTATTCAAAGTATTATTCACTTACACAATAAATATCTGACTAATTTCATATCCTGTAATCTTTTATTCTTCATGGACATATTCAACGCCTTGAACTATTTCACTTGTATCACAATTTCGTATTGTACTTAAATACTAAAGTGATGGTGGCATACTTAAAATCGTCTTTGTATAACTCTTTAATCAGTAAAACTGTTAACATAACCACTGTCTGTTCCTACGATATGAAATGTTATCAGTTTAAATAATACGACTCATAGTTGAGGTTCTTTATGTATTCCTTACAATTAAATCATACTCATATCTCTAGGAGTCGCCAAGGTACGTTTTTAGTTTCAGGTTTCATGTCTAGATTTTAAACAAGCGCGGATATGTAGTTGGGTCCAAGCAACCGCTTGACAACGAAGCCCTAAGCTTTTTGCTTGCCAATCCCCGGATGCTTAATCGTCGTGAAAGCTGGCTGCCACCTTAGACCAAGTCAAGAGAGCGTCTTCACTAGACTGGTAATTTCCAACTGTTCCCAGAGGTGGAGCCTTCGAAAACAGATAGCCCTTCCTTTCCTGGCCACCAAGAGCCTCACCACTACAGGACAATTGTGTTTCGGCCGAGCTCTTCCGCTATCCTCCCCACAGAAGGGCGACAGATCGCGGATCCTCGCAAAGAGTCCCACCTATTCTTAAATGCCTCCGGAATTTTGACATGGATGGGCCCGGTGAATGAAGTCACCTTACCAGCCTAACGTTGCGATCTTGTTAGTATGTCTCAAAGAACGAAGGGACTTTCGTCAACTTTCTGGGGAAAGGGCTCTCTATTGTACATAGAACCTATGCCGTAAGTCTTTTCGCTCCTAGGAGAACGCTCGCCATAAAACTTTCCAGATGTCTGGCCATTGATTGACCCAAGTTTTAATTTGCTGCTTTAGGCAGCCGATGCAATCGATCGCCGCAGGCCGGACTCAGGACCAAGTGAGGCTTGAGAGCACCCCTCTCCCTATCCAAGGCATCAGCCCTGCTCGTTGCCGGTTCTTAGTCCCTTTTTATTGCCTCCTGGGATCTCATATCAGCCCGAGACCTGAAGCGTTTCTTGACTCCAGGATCATGAGAGTCCTCCACGCCATTCCCAGACTATTGACCAGACCACGAGATCCTTCCAGGAAGTCCCGTTTCAGCTCCCTAAACGCGCTGAGTCTGACTCGTCCTTTGAGAGCGATGCGATATGTTTCCCACACATCCCTCTTCTCGTACCGCTAGGGCGGCATCACATAGAAGGATTGCGTCCGTGACTTCAGTCTATAGAAGACTGGTGCCATACGCCCTCTCCAAGCGACTCACGCAAGTAGCGTTCTGGTCCTAAGTAGATTAGCAGTTATTAGACGCCAAATCCAGCAGTCTGCCTTACCCATTCTAGACCCTGTCTTGATGAAACACCAACTCGGTTCCGTTGTAGGTATTCGTGATGAAGAAACCGGTACCGCTGACAACACGTCAAGTACTCCCGTACTAGAACCTACATAGGATCCCACAGATATTAGCGGTATTAGCGAAATAAGGAGATTGCTAAGTTTCCAACACAGTCCAGACTTCATGAGAGTATCTCTGCTCCGTTTAACTTTAGAGTTGTACTCTGTCACATGAGGAAATTCCTTGTGACCCCTATAGCTGCGAAGATGACCCCGCTCAAGTGTGCCAGTTCGACTGAGAGCCTATAAAGCCGCCAGCCGAGTCCTCCCCAATAATGAAGAAGATCAAAGGTGGCACGGGCTAGGGTCATTAGCAAGGAAGAACCTCAGTGAATAGAAGCCCGGTGATCTGACCAACAAAGCCCCTTGTCATATGACACATTGCAGGCCAAGTCTTTGTTAGGCTAGAAGAACGCCTACCCCGCCCCCCCCCCTTATAGGCTTACCTGTTCAGAGCCTCATAGGACACCAGATCAAAGCCCGCAGTTAAGTAATTTGGGGCATCTGAGCAATCGCTCCTACTCGTTGTAAAGCAGTGGCAGACATATAGGGTGACACTAGCGCATAGTAGATTGCCCCACACAGCAGCCTAGCTCGGTACACAAGTGCGACCACCTTAGCTCTATCATGCGCGATGACTTTTAGTCAAGATGCAAGTTCCATGTCAGTTTCCTGCACTCTAAAGGATTACTCCCAGATTACTTAACTCGCACGATGTAAAACAGGCCCAGATGACCTACCCCCAACGCGGCCCAGGCCCTCTGAAGATGGACAGCCCCTGAACCTGTTTCACTAGCGCTGAAGGGGAACTTTGAATAACTGTCTTGCGAAAAGGGTTTATTGCATAGCCTTTTTCTCTTCTGCACACCAGAGTTCACTGTTTCGAGACTGTCAGTTCTGTGATCGTCCGCTAACAGTGCCTGGTTTTATTTGTGTAGCTTGCCACGGGACCTTAGTTAGGACTTAGATCAATTCGACATAGCCCTGCTATGAAAAATGCCCTCTTTTCCGTGAGGTGATACGGCAAGATCATCCCTACCCCCTACAGGTCTCCCAAAGGAGAGGGTGAAAGAATCCCCCTGTCCAGGGCCTAATCCCCCGGCTCTCGCAGAAATCTCACCACCACTCACTTTAGAAGGGGTTAATTGAATATACTTCTAAGCCCCGCAACATGTGTCGAAACCCACCTGCAAATGGTAGGCTCGTACACCTACGTTTATTTTAGTGATCCCAGACACGCAATAATGTTGAATCATCTGAATATGAAGGTGTTTTGTCTGTATGAATGCAGTCCCATCCAATATCAAAACGGCTCCTATTATAGAAGACAGTTCTTTATTCTCCAGGGAGCATGTTCAACGGTGTCTTGAACCAAACAGTGCGAATAGGCATGACTCACAAGCACTTCCCGGGAGATATGCCATGCTGATTTCGCATGTTAAAGGCGGCGAGTCTTTTAAAGCGCCCATTCTCGAAGTGCTCTAAAATTCTACGATGTCTCTCCATGCGGAGTTCTTCACAGATTACTGAGGCAAAGATGCTACTTGGCTAAGGATTGGCGTGTTGTGCTAAGTCGCACGACCCACTCCCATAGGAATATCAATTACTACTTTGTCTGACTCTCGAGGCTGTAAGGTGATTTTGTATACCCGAATGCCAAGGGGACTCGCTCCTGAATTGATTTCGCCCAGAGTATAAATAGTGCACCCCCCCCCCCCCCACAAACAAAATGCGAGAAGTTCGGTGGAGCCTTCTGAAACAGTGCTGCCACGGAAGAATGCCGTCGCCTCCTTGGCCGTTTTTAAATGGAGGTCATGAACTTGTCGATTGTTAGACCCATTTAACTTTGGAAACTGAGTCTAGACTATTGCGTCTAGCTCCTGCCTCCCAGTCACTCTCGAGTTAGCCCTAGGTATAATAGAGAGCCTTAATCTCTCGGAGGGCCAGAGACTTCCAGAGCCATAGTCCCACCGAGATTCCCACTGCGGAAGTGACACTCCAGAACGGAGCTTGCAGCACGTTTTCGCCAGCTAGAGTTACTGTATTGTCAGTTCCTGAGCCGGCTTCTGAGAAATACTGCTCCATGCGTGGTTGATTAGTGCTTCGATAAGCCAGATTTTGCTGGGATTTATTCTTTATGTATATTTTCTTTTTCTTTTTTTATAATATTGGAATTCTGCCTCTTTGATGACAGAGTCAATAGCCCAATATACAACGCCGGTTTGCCATGAAAGCCTTAACTGAGCGCCCTATCAGCAGATGGAATGTTCTATGAATTGTATGGTCGTCAGAGCCTAGTCCGTATACTTCTTTCCGACAGTTGGGCACCTCTTAGAGCGGTTAAAATAGATCATCCTACGCCGCCTCTTTTTCTTAAGCTTCCAGGATTTTTGATCCATCCACCTATTATTTGATCTAGGCGGTGTGTTTGAATAGTTTGTGACAGGTTGTCGTGATTGTACTTGTCGCAGGAGATCGCGTTCTTGTAAACAGGGTATGCTTCTGCCCTCGTTCTAATTCCGACGACAGGACCTGTATACGTACTCTTGCCCCCCACGACGGACCCAAGCTCCCTGCAATCTGCCGAGAGTTCTCGCTCTAGCATAGACTTACAGTCCGTCCGCCTTGCGATCTACACGGCTGCAGGAGAGAGAACAGGGCTGAATTTTAGCTTGATATCAAATACAAATGCTACAGATGCATCAGAAAGCTAGGAGCCGCCTCGTCGGTCAGAGATTTTCCTCACCAGTTGGTCAATGATATGGACCTAGACAGCCACCGTAGACCGAACATTGCATAAGGGTCAGCGTCTCGATGATCATTCTGCTTTCTCGATTTGCTTTTCTAAATGTAGGGTTCCGGTTGCCCCGAAAATTTAGAATAAAAAGTGTATAATAATAACTATTGTAAGTTTAATATGGTACTTCAACCTCCTGTTCGGAGGTCAGCATGATCGCCAGTGCATTCTGATGGTGATTGCCAGCATCGCAGCTGACAGAATAGTTGCCCCGCCCAACCTAATGGAGCTTGCTTTCCATCCACGCAGGCGCTTCAGTTCCTGGAAGGAGCTCGTTTGTGATCACTGAGCCATGCAGTAGGGAAAGGCACCGTACACCAGAGCTGACGTATGAACTCCTTATCTGCCCCCTTCCTCAGTGCTCCTAGTGTAATTGCTCTACCTGTACGTTGATGTCCCAATGGAACAAGAAATCAACAGGGGAAATACTTCCAGGATACCGATATGCCGTACCAAGATACACAGTAGCCATAGCCATTTATTGGGGTGGACCAATACTAGAAATTATTCTTAACTTTTATGCATCGGCCAGTTCCTGCCATTCTGCCCCTTGTGCCTAACAAAGTGCCGTTCCTTTGGAATCAAGCGCTCATAGGACGATGTTGTGTGCAGATCATTATAGACTGACAGAGGGCGGGTGGACGAGTAGGGGAGTGGCTGTCCGAAGCCATCCCCCCCCCCCCCCCCCCCCCCACTCTACCTGTGGTGCAGGTTAGGCCTCTGAATCCACCCTTGCGCATATGTCCCTAGCCCAGACGACCACCGAGAGCCCTGCAGCAGCCCCCAACCCTCAAACCATTTTAGTTTAGCGTAAAATTATAAAAAAAACCTTCCTTGGGCCTATAATGGAACTCCTCATCATAGAACCGTGAGGTCTTCCACCCAGGCCAGACGAGCGTCTTTTGCTCTTCACGGATCGGCCTTTCGCAGCTCGATGATGAGTCCATTCTCCCACATTTCAGTTCCTTAGTTTTGTTCATAACAATAAGCCTTCAAGAATTCCTTGGACTCGTCCATCTTTCGAGTGCTGCACGTGTAGGGCGTCTTAAAAAGCACTTGGTAGCCACGATTCATACGGATGATCCTCAACTTTCGGTCATCCCGATCTGAACTGTTAGACCCACTCTCCACAGTTAACTGAGAGAAAGCTGGAACAGTTGCCAGTACGATCCATGTTCTTTGTCTCATCGTTTTCGACGGCAGTACAATTATAAGAGCACCTCTCTCCCACTTGTAGCAGTTGAGTAGAACAAGGGGAGCCATCACCACTAGTTCCAGACAGGCCATATGCGATCTTCAACCCAGAGCAGGTTCTGGATGAGGTTGTCCTTTAAGCTCTTCAGTGAGACTTGCTCTCGGAATAATTAGGTGGCACAACCGGCAACCTTGATGAGACTTTAGAGACTTCAGGAAGGGTACTGAGAGAGGCCTTGGATTCCCTGGGTAACCTCCCTCGGTCTTTCCTTTGTCTCTTCAAGATCCCCTCTGAGCCTCCGAGTTGATGAGGGGGTCGAGCCCCCCCGGCACGCTATACTCCCCCTCTACGGCAGAGCGTCGCGACGTTTAGCCGCCACTCTTTTTAGAGGCCGTCACCCCTCGTCCTTAGGAATGTCGCCTCCCCTCCCTGGTCTCGCTAGAGTCGACATGAAGAGTGTCGAGCCTCTGCGCGGGCGTGCGCTTTTTCGGCGCCACTCTTTGCGAGGCTCTCACCCTCCGCCTTAGAAGTCGCCGATGAGGCCTTTCTTCAGGCGGGACGATACTTAGCAGCGGCATCCCATGTTACACTCCTGCCGAGCAAAAAAAGTCTAACTCCCTAATGGACGTTTTTCCTCTGATTGCCAGAGAATCCTTTTTCCTGGCTATCTTCATCCTACATATTCAGAGGCCTCAGCCAGATCGATAACGCTTATCAGAGCCTGGGCCTCCGAGGAAGGTATTTTATTCGTATGGTGATCTGCTAACCACGATCGTAATCCCAGCAACGGTCGGAGAGCGTCACGGCCCCCCCACTGCAACCCTGCACCCGCAGCACCGGTGCTACGGACTTCAGGCTGCGCCAGTTTACGGCTGCCTGTCGTTCCCCGTTTGCCATAATCGGTCCAATGCCTCTGGGTTACTGGTGGTCCTCAGCAGTTGAGCCTTCGATTCAGCAGATCGGAGAGAGATTAGAGTCCCCCCCGGCACGTCGATCTTGCGCTAGCCACCGAGCAAATGGAAAACAAAACTATGGGTTGTAGCCTGGTGTGGACTGCCTTGTTTCCATGCTTGGGTTCACTTGCCTAAGTGACTCAATAGTGAAGGTCCTTATGGTAAAGGCTTTTGTTGCATTTTTTTTGTGTTTGCGATCCAATAGCGCCGAGTCCCCACGTAGTAGCCTAGGGAATAATACTTGGTCTAGCCCCGACAGGCCGCATGCCAGGGATAAGGCCTCCTTCTAATTATGTTGAAAACTGGATTACGGCATGGAAGTCAGCACTGGTCCGCTCGCCAGGTCATAGAACTGCGGTCTTTACACAGCCAGCCATCAGCCTCGGCCCACGCTGTATCCGCCTTGGGGCTTGGGTTTGCCGAGGAGGTTAGGAAGGATAAGGAATTAAATGGGCATAGGACCAGTGCTCTCAGCATACGGGAGTCACATCCTGAGAGCTCTGTGTGGAAGGTGTCCCTACCCTCCTCTCTCCCTCATCGTCCGTTATGGGTCTATCAGGTCTAAATATTCGTCAGAAGATCTTATATAGCAAATCCGATTTCCGATCAAGTATTTTGTTAGGATCATGCACATGACTTCAAATGAAAATTAATCTCCTGAAACACTACTATGTTAAAATATTGGTTTACATACATGATATACCATAACAAACAATTGGTAAACAAAGTGTGAATGCTCATTGCCAAAAATAACATCCAGTCTTATTTTAAAGAAAGCCTGCAGTTTAGAGATGTTCCAATTTCCTAGATACTGTGATAAATATCCTTTGCATATATTTTTCTGCACAATAGCAGTTTCTCCAAGTGTAAAAATCCAGTTATGTGTCTTGACAAATATACTAAATTTTAGCACTGTCCTTCGAGGAACTGACACCGACTGGTCATCTTGTGCTTCAGCATGCTGGATAATATTGAACACAACCAGCAAACCACTTATAACTGGACCAAGACGAACCCGGCTGTATCTTCCTACTTTGGATGTTGGATTCGAAGAGGAACATCCCCATGAGGTATTTTTCAATTAAAATGTCATCCAATATTGTTGACAGTGGAATGAGTTGGTAATTATCGAAAGGTTATATGCAATTTCAGGAAATATACGATTTAAGATTAGACTTAATTCACTAGTTTATATCCATCTGATCTACATAGACGACCCAGAAAGAAAGCAAAGAATTTCATATATACCCCAAAACCATGGTTGGAACAGAAACATTTATATATCATTTTAACGTAAATTGTGTGAATTGAGGTTAACTCGAGCTTTCCAGCCACTAAAACTTGATCTCCAATAGAAATAACCAAAAACAAATGAAGTATCGATACATTCATTACCTTCACTTGACCTCAATCAATAACATTAATATAAATTATAACTGTATTTAATATACCTAAGTATTCACGTACTTGAAGAAGTGCCTTAGTCAAAATATAATTTACTCGTAAATCATAATCTAATACATTTTGTAATGTAATCATTGAAATACTAGTCCTCACCCAATAACTTGACCATATTCGTTTAGCTACAAAGTAAGGAATGTCAAAATGTTATGATGGACTATCCTCATTATGGCTAACCTCCTCAGAGCTAGACATTTACGACTTGACACAATAACAGATGACATTAGAATCCATCAGTCTGTGTGTAAAATATCTCGAAACTTGCAAGTTGAATACATCCAAGCAAAATATGGTTAATATTAAGAAATAATACGCACTTAATCTTTATCTCATAATTTGAATATTTTATTAGATGGAAACACACATTGTCATATTTTTAGCATGCTCAAAATGCAATACCTGACATACTTATTATGAAATCCGGTAGCGTAGTTGTATATCTGAGACTGGCCCTTCAATTGAATTCATTCTGTAACATTTACAAAATAAAACACATTTTGCCACTTTGTTTACCTTCTCAGAAGTTCAGTTTGGCATTTATTCAGCCTTTTCCCTTGAATTGTGTTGGGAACTCCCTGTAACTAACTAAGGAAAATTTATTTTACGAATCATCCTATACGTATATCTAAATCTGTTTAAAGTACAATTAGATAAGAAGTACTTTAAAAAAGTACTTAGTTTTTACTGTTAGTAGTAATAACATTAGAATCTAAACAGAAAATAAAGGCTCAAGGACTACCACTAGAAAGAACATACTGGTTTCTAAACCCATCTATAAACCACCTCCTTCCAAAACAGAATGGTTAGTTTCCTGATGAATATTGTCTGGAATAAATTATTAGAATCAACTTTTGTTGAGAACTTTTACTTTTGTCTTTAAAAGAATACAAGTTGTCCAAGGATAATATTCCACTTTAGCCAAGAAAAGTTCAATGTAGCCTAATTGCAGACGATATTTGTATCATTTTTCTTGAAAAATGTATTCTTATATTGTTCTTGTGATTGAGAAAAGCGAAGAAACATAGTATGTATATATCGAGCTGGTAGCTTACTAGATACTTTATATTGACAGAGTCATAGTGGACCATGGTCAAAGGGATGTTTTTTAACGGTATACATTTATTTTTGCTAATTCTGATCAAACAGGTGCAGATATTTTCTCGTTTTGTGCTGAAAGTCTTCAACTAGCTTCAGTGGAAGCAAATGAATGTTGGTTGAGTATCAGTATGAATTATTCGTGAAGGCTGGTGATTTGGAAGATACTTAGAGTGGTTAATATAAATGGCAGTTACAGAGGGTATATATAGGCTAGTTTTACTTAAAGTTTCGTTTGAAATTAATAGAATGTAATACAAAAAAGAGCAAATATTCATATATTGCGCATAATTCTTTAGAATTTGTTAGTATAAATAATTTTATTTATTTTCTTTTACGTCTTATGTACTGTAAATAATGTGTCCTTCATGAAGTTAACCAACTAAAAAAAGGGTAATTATGGCCACCAAAAGAAGAAGAATATTCAAAGTATTATTCCTACACATAAATCTGACTAATTTCTATCCTGTAATCTTTTATTCTTTGGTATTCAACGTTGAACTATTCCTATCACAATTTCGTTTTATTTAAAATAAAGTGAGATACTTTAAATCGTCTTTTTATAACTCTTTAATCAGTAAAACTGTTAAATAACCACTGTCTGTTCCTACGTAGAAATCGTCAGTTTAAATATAGACTCAGTAGTTCTATGTATTCTTAACATTAAACATATCATATTCTAGGAGTGCAAGGTTTTAGTTTGAATATAATTAATTGACTCGTGATAAAGTTATCAGGTAAGAAAATATGAGGTAGATATTTATCAAATATTAACAACCATAAGAGATATATTGAAAGTATCTGTGAATATCATCACTAAATATGCTGTATATTTAATTGATTACTAATGTTACGGCAGTATAACAAGTTGAAATAAATTATACTTTTACTCCATTACAATATTTACTTTACATGAGTTTAGTTTCACTAATTTATTCTTATTTAGGTCAAAATATTAGGTTAAAATTTGTAAAAACTTTTTAATAGAACTTATTCACGTTTTTCTGTGGTAAATATTTACGGAGGAGAGAGAATTTCGAAGAAAGAAAGAAGTGCCATCCATCTTTTATTCTTTCCGCTTTGCGGAGAGTCTTTTTCTGTTGAAAGAAGTTACGTAAAAAGTACAATACCAATAAAAGTGTAAAACTTTTAAGATTTTCAACTGTCCTATATACAACCAGGATAATTTAATTATATAATTAGTTATTTCCTAATTATTGCACATTTTCAGCAATTTATTCATTATAATGTGTTATTTAAATCTACCATCGGGAAAATCTCAATAGGTAAATTTAATAGATCAATTTAAATTAAATAGATAATAGTTATATTCCTATATTGCCTACTTCTTCAATTTATACGTGATAAAAGATGAAATACATACGAGTATACAAGGTGTTCCAGAACTCTCTACCAACATTTTGAGGTAGTGTTTCTGGGTCAAAAGTGAATGTAAATATCACACCAAAGTCCTCGGATACTCACTGAGCCGCCCTTTTCTTTTAAAAAAACATATTTTTTCTCAAAAACCGTACAGTGTAAAATTTTGGAGTTTTTTATAAATATTAATAATAAAAAGGACAACCCGTGAAAAATTTGCAAAGTTATCTGAAGTACCATACTAGTAGTGACACGATTTATTTATTTTTTATTCGATCTAAATAAATAAGGTATCGTTAGATTTGCCTTTAAACTGTCAAAAAAAGTATTTGTATAAAAGTTTTATATCATTATTATTTAAAAAGTTGTTCTTGTTTCAAAATGTTGGTAATAACACTCAGAAAGTAAATATGGCTGCCATTTTTAATTCCTACTTCACAACATTTTGAAATATTTTCACAAAATATCCTTACTATTATTAAGGTGTAAAAAATATTTAAAAATTTTTAAGTTTTTGAGAAAAAAATTATTTTTGAAAAAAAGCGGCTCTGTGAGTAAACGAGGACTTTAAAATGATTTATATATATGATATTTATATTCACTATTAGCTCAGAAACAACAAGGACAATGTTGGTTTGAGAGTTCTTGAAACACCCTCTTTATTGGTTGTACACTAATATTAATTATTTACTTTGATCGTATAAAGCCTCGTTCAACCTTTGGTAATGTTTATCGTCAGTAAGTGCATCCAATTTAAATTTTATTGAATTTATAAGTAATCTTCTTATCTAAAAACAAGCACTGTTCGGACGAAACGTATTTTGCTCCTAGGATTACATTTTTTTTTGCGGTTTCGACCACGATAAATTGGCTCTCACCTGTCTAAACTCTGGGAACATTCCGATTTGAGCTCCAGAGGCTCATAGATGTCCCATGTTATCGACTTCTAGAAAAAAAAAGAAAAAAAAACATTATGGAACCATTATTGACTGCTATCGGAAAAAATACCAATCTCACCTGGTATGATGAAATGACAACCCACATCAACAAACAACAGCTGATAAAAAAGTATTTTTTGAGTTTTTCTTATCGTTGTGTGTTTTACCTTTCTCAATGAGTTTTATTTTGAGAATCCGAAGGGGAGAAAGTTAAGACAATTAATAGTGTAATGACATTTAACAACTCAAGTAAATATTTATAAAGTAGATTACTTATGAGCATTGATATAATTTCCATTTCTATATCGTTCCATTAATTTCTTTTTAAGAATATTTACTGTTTATTTTTATTTAAAATGGCTGAACATCTCAATAGTTATTTTGATTTGGAAAATACTCATTCCTATTAAAGCTCATTAAATTCGGATTTTTTCAACCAAAAGATTATGTTGGTAGCCCCACATTTAAATATACGGAGTATGAGAAATAATTTCCATAAGTTCGTGCTTGAATGAGCACAAATAGAACACAAAATATATTTTATTGTTTTGTCTGAAATATGGATGAATGACTATGTTTTAACTGTTTTGCATTTATAGATTAGTCTTTTCCTGAAAATACTTTTATTGATGAGTTAGCAAATATTAAATCTCAATTGAATAACAGTACTATTTTAATATATAATCAGCTTATAGACAAAGAGACAATCATTTACTAAATAATAATGGATTTTTTATCTTATGTCAATTCACCAACTAGAATAACAGATAAAACTGGAACTTGCATTGATCATTTATTTATTAGGAATTGGGATATTGCCATTTATGAGTGATATTTTTTATGTAAATTGGACTGATCATTTTATTTTAGTATATAAAACAAAGAAAGAAAATAGTAGTTTAGCTAAGTTAAAGACGAAAGAAAAGAAATTAGTTAATATTGAACTTGTTAAAAGCAGACTTAATGATTATAGTTTTCGTAAATGTTATGCTACCAATAATGTAAATTGTTGTTTCAACTTATTTTATAAAATATTATAAAATATTGTGAACAATATAACAGAAAGAATTAGTCATAGTAAATTGAATAGGTCCAGACCTAAAAGTCCTTGAAAGCCTATCATTTTACTCAATAAAATAGATAAAAAGTTTTTACCATTTGTAAAAGAAGGCCTTATGATGTACTATTTAGGAATTACTATAATAAATTCTGACTTAATTTAACAAATGAAAAAGACTGTACGAAAAATCAATACTTATCAAATAAAATTAAAAACTGTAACGGAGACTCTAAGTAACAATAGAAAGTCATTAATGATTTAACTGGTAGTGCTAACAGTGACGCTATTATAAGATTGAAACCTTGGACGGCATTGTTGAGACGGAGCGGGGTTAATTTTGCAGAAAAGATAAACAAACTTTATCAGTGTTCAGTCATTTACAGATAACATGCCTCTCAGCAAATCGGACTCAACAGTGCAATTGTTTGGTGTTTGTCATTATTTCTGTATAAATCTTACCAATCAGTATGCAATTATAAGTACAATTCGAAGTTTAAAAAATAAAAATATCAACTGGATTCGATAACTTTAACAAAGCACTTATTAAGAGTACAACAGAATACATAGCTCCTGTTTTATGTCATACAGTTAATTTAAGCTTTCGTAAGGGTACATATCCAGGCAATTTAAAGACAAGTATAGTTGTGCCAATAGTAAAAAAAAAAACAAAAAAAAAAAAAAATTCAATAACAATTGACGATATAAGACCGATTAGATTGCTTTCTGTATTCTCGAACATTTTTGAAAAGTTAATTAAAACTAGGCTTCTTACATACTTAAATAAAATGAATGTTCCTAGCCCAAATCAATATGGTTTTATTAAGGGAAAGTTTACTGAAGACGCACTTATAAATATAACCGATAAAATTTATGCTAACTAATGAAAACAACAAAATAACTGGGTTGTTTATTTATTTTAGAAGTGCATTTGATTTGGTAAATCATGAAGTTTGATACAAAACCTAGATTATATTGATAAGAGGCGTGGCTTTGAGTTAGTTCAGAAGCTTTCTAGTCGGCAGAGCAAAGCGTGTGTGTGCACGTGTGAGTCACTCATTATGTACTCTTCTTACATTACAAAGTGGTGTACCACAAGGTGGAGTTCTTTCTTCAAATTTATTTTGAATTTTTATAAATGACCTGCTTACAAAAAACTTTGTTGAAAAAATAAGTCCTTTCTTAGATGATATTGCATTATTTTATTTTGATAAAAATATTCCTACTTTAATTCAGAGTCTAAATCATGATAACAATTTAGAAAAATTGGTGTAACAGTAACAAAATGCAAATGAATGTTGATAAAACAAAATGTATGTATTGTTGTCTTTTCCAGTTTAATGATCTTTTAATATATTACAGTATAAATTGCAACGAGTATTTATGTAACTGCAAGCCATTGAACAAGTTAGTTATTTAAGATATTTGGGAGTGATCATTGATGAAAAAATTACTTGGGTCAGTCACATAAATGCATTAAATGATGGGTTAAAAAATATTATCAGAACATTTTATTATTGAGAAACTTTATGATGCACATTTATTAAAAACTGTATATTATTCTTTGATAAACTCAAGATTACAATATCGTATTTCGTGCTGGGGAGGTGCATATAAATATCTAAAAGATAAATTGAGAATAACTCAAAATCATTAGATTCGATTAATTGTGAATGAAAAGAAGAACAAAATAATTTTCATTATGTTTCCAAATAAATATTCCCCCTGTCTAACATCTCTTTATGTTCAAGGTTTTGAGAATATTTTTCATTAGAAGTGGAAATAATGCCAATATTGGTTTTTCTTATGGCACAAGAAGTGTTTTTGGTAGTAGTTTTAAAGTAGGCCTACCAAAAGTAGTAAATCCAATTTTTGAAAATCAAATGAATACCCTGGTCCCAAGTATTTCAACCAACTTCCACATTATAAAAAAAAAAATGCCAAAGTATTAAATATTTTTGTAAGAAATTGATTAATTAAACGGCTTTTTTGATTGAGGATATTTCTGTTTTGAATACTGTAATTAGTTAATAAGTATAATTATTAAAGATGTATTATATTTTCTTTTGGACTTAAAATTAAATTTCACACCAGAAAGAGTATAATTTTTACTGATTTTTCTCCTAAATTCTACTTTGTTATGTAAATATATTTAGTTATTATTTATAAAAAGAAGATTTTAACAAGATTCCTTTTTGTCAAAGGTAAGTCCATTTTTTAAGACTTGGACTCCAATATAACTGTTTTTTGTATGTTCTGACCCACATTACTGGAAAAAGTGGTCAGGCAATTTATCGCTAATAACTTGTGTTATATTTGTAAATTTTATGAGAAATAAAATATTTATTCATTATTAATTTTTGTGTTAAACACTGTTACTGTGAAGTGTGTCCAAGAGTGTCGTTTATATGTTTGTTGCTATATTTGCTTAGCAGTATAAGGTTATTTATTTTGAATTTTGTAGAATAAAGGTAACTCTTATAAAGTAAATTTTGTTTTTCTTAACTACATCTTTTAAGTTTGAAAACCTAGAAATGAAACGGTTGAGACCCCGAAATTTTGGATTTGCCTTCAAGACCTTATAGTCGTCTGATATCACCGATGCCACTTCGTAGTGGAAAACACTAGCACAGCAGTTGCTTAGTTGCAAACTTGTAAATTGCAACTATTATTTTTATTAATATATTTATATTTTGTATAGAATGTAAAACAATAACTACTTTGAATATATTTAAAAAAAAAAAAACTTAGTTAAACTGTTTTAAAAGCTTTATGTACAAATAATCTCTACTAGTAAGAACTGTATACGTTTTTGTTTAACGGAGCTCTCCTTCTAATCCTCTTCAGGTAGACAATATGCACTTTAATGACACATTTCCATTATAGCCTCTCTCAGATAAACCTCCAAGAACTTTGCAAACCATATCACCTCGAGCAGAGCTTTGTCGGCTCTCGATACTGTTCTCAACTCCACAACTTCTAACAAACTCCTTCTGTTGTATACATGAACAAGCACAAGATATGCCTTTAAAGCTCCTTTTGGTGTATATGACTTTTGGTGAAAATATGAGTCTTAATCATACTTATATCTCTATATAAAAACTTATCGAGATGTCATTGAATTATTTAATTACCTATATTAGGTGTGTTGTCAAACAAATGTTCATAATGTTAAACTAATTTCATTCAAATAAATATGAACCAGCTAAAATTATAAGTCATTAAAATGTATGAATAGATTACAAATCATCTACTAATTCCTCGTTCTTCGAAGTCCCGTCATATCAACATGCATAAACTAACCTAAGGTAATTTAGTTAAATATCATAATTTGTATGGTTTAGTATAAATTTATAAGTAATATAAACTGAATTAAATTAACCGTTTTTTTAAACAAACAAATGACAAAATAAACACCAAACATGGCGTGAAAAATTATAATCAAGCCTATTTATTTATTGAAACATCAGCTAAAAAGTGTTTTACCACCCTGAGTTTGAAAGAATGTTTAACTGATTGGTAAGGAAAATAGTTGAAACATCAAAATCAACAAAATGACCTCATTATGTATAGACTAAACATTTTAAATATGTTTAATATGTTTATGTACAGAACTGTAGTAGTTTTGATAAGTTTACATGTTAAGACTATTAAAATTTTTTTTTAAACTTAAATTATTTCGTTCTCTGAGCACTCAATTACTCATTGTCAGTAATATAATGTTTTATAATAATTGATATAGTATCATCTGATTTTAATAAACTGGGTATATATTTTTTATTTAATCTTTATAACTAATTTACGCTCATTATATTAAGTGTATTATCTACTTAAATAATGGTTTGCCATTCAGTAAGTTATCGTTTCATATCCAAAATAATTATTTTTACGATATAAGTATTGTTAAATATAAAACACTGTGTAGTTATGATAGTTGATGAAGTAAAGTTTAAATACTTGAGGTTTTAAGTGAAAATCTCAATGGTTAATAGTGAATTTTAACTTATGGATACATCATTACAGTATAGATATTGATATACATCTCGTAATATATTTATTATAGATGCAGAAGAAAGCTTTCTTTAGTGTTTTGTGTTTCCACAAAAAAATTGTGTTTAGAATGGTAGTACGATAGTGGGAGGGTTATCACCACTACACATATAGGTTGTTGGGAGGGTCATCCATTATTCGAGACATATTTCGTCGGTAGTGGTTCAGTGGCCTACCCACCTTACCTAACATGTACTGTGACATTAAAAAGTTCTTTAATGTCACAGGAGAACTCCTACAACCCTCTGCAGTTCTTATACAGAAGTGTAGAGACTGTAAATATCGCTCGTCCAACCATACACACACGGTGGTTTAGATCGGCCCTCCAGCTCTATTATACCACTATTTATACACTACTACATATACAGAGTTCACTTACAAGGCCGTAGGCCAACCTCTGCTGCAAAGCCATCAATGGACTCTCCTAACAAAACAACAGCCTACCTCTTACTTAGCTACTCTTGATCGATCAACTTTAGAAGCCACTGGATATCGACACAGACCAGCACTACGAAAATTAGATGTCATTATTACTAGTTAAAAAATATTTTATAAAGTTTCATTAAAATCACTAGTTAATAAACAATAATTTACACTCTTACTACCTAGTTAAAAAATTCAATAAGTTTATACAAACACTTCCGGGAATAGTAAAATAATGTATAATATAACTCTGATTATGCGGTATTCTATACTCAATAATTAAAAATTGGTATGATACATTTAAAACAAAATATACCTTAAAATATCCTATAACTTTAATTTAAAGCAAAATGCTATAAAATAACACATTAATGAGATAGCCTTTTTCAACTAGCACGCATTGAAAAAACATATTTCGTAAACTAATCTTTTATTGCTAAATTTTACTGTGATTAATTTTGATATCCCATTTAAAAGTAAGCAAACATTTATTTCAATGGGGTCAATATATTAAAGTGGCCATTTGAAGGAATGAATTGCATTAAACTTGCATTAAACTGCGTAAAGTATTAACTTCTAAATGGGCTTACTGTAAATAAGGAGATTTTATTTGTCATGAAGATATATTTTACAGTGATCTAGTGAAAATAAAGCTTCAATTTCCCGTTAATGTCTCCAGCAGTGTAAACAATATGATTGGGCTTTTAGGAATTACACTCATTACATTTAGTAGTTTAAAAATTGATGTACGTTTATTTATTTTCGTTTTAAGATTAATCGTATACATCAAATCTACAAGAAAAAGTAACTATGGGTAAATTGTAAAAATAAGGAAAAATTACTACAAAAAGAACTAATATTGGTAAAGAAATAATGGTTTAACGAAGCATTTTTCATACATATTTTATACAACTAGGTATTTTTATGGATTTGGATTTATTACGTAGCAGTAATTGACTCATTTAATATGAGTTCATTGTATTGCTGTTTTTAAATGAAATGAGTAAGTTATATTTAATAGATTAATGTTGTAAACCGACATAGACAAACTTGGAAAACATTGAAAAATTAAGGAAATATTATTTATTATATAATGAGTTTCCTCAACTACTGGATTTGGCAATGAGGTTTCATTGGCTACGGATTTTTCTTTAAAAACTAATTATTATTTCTCTATAATCAAGGACGAGCGGTCCTTATCATATTATGTCAGTAACTAGGTTAGATCAAGGATATACAAGGCGTATATCTAAGGCATTGACAGCATTTTGGGCTTCTGAACTAGTTATCTTTGGAAACACACCTAAAAAAAGCAGAAGTCTATATTGATATTGTATTTATACACAATAGAACAGGGTACAGTGCATTACAATATTAAATGTGTGTGTTTAACACATTCTATATTATATTTATGTATGTGCGTTATTATATTCATTTGTATTCCCTTTTATTGAGAAACAGTACATATAAAATCAATCTTGATTGCTGTTTAATATTCAATTACAGAGTGGAAACAAATATGGAAATATTTTCAATACTTTTGTATGACTTCACTTGTAAAAGTGAAATCTTATACATGATCGTTGTTACAAATAGCATACTTTTTGACGCAATTATCGGCATTTCATATTTTCAGGGGGACGGCCCACGAGGAGTTGAACGAAAATCTTCAACGTAAGCCTAGGCTGAGTTTCGTTATCACATAAAATGTCTATTCAAGATAAATTAATTTTTGCAAAATGGACTTACAAAAGTTTATCCTTTCAAAAGTAGCGGTAATTTGAATTTCAAAGTAACTAACTTGAACAATATTATTTCTCCGCTATTTAACAGTTTTAATTAAAATAATCTGATAAAAATTATACTTTAGGAAACACAATTATTAAAAAAATTACAATTTCAAATTATCTATGAAAAAATAACGTAGTTAAAAAGAGTTTCCATATTTTTTCCACCTGTATATTTAGTTTATTATGATATATGGGACTTAATGTTCTCATGTTTAAATATTCATATATTATTCCAAATTAGAAATGGGAATACAGTATCATCTTCATAACACAAGATTGAATTTAATTAACATTTTTTAGATCTAAAAAGTAATATTCAAGGTGTACCAACATTGGTTTTATTTGATTAAAATACAAACTGTATAGCACTTTATAAGGGGGTTTTTGACATTTCATTTGATAAATGGTTTATTTATAGCTGCTATATTCGTTATTTTATTTTTATAATGTGACACTTTTTGTTGAGTTGTAGTACATTTCCAAATATTGTTATAAAGCTGAATATTATAAATTTAATAATGCTAACTAAACTAATATAAATCTATATAAGCCAAATTGACTCACTCACTCATCACGAATTCTCAATAAATTTTAGCACCTACAATGCTGAAATTTGGTATGTGAGTTACTTTTAGGTGTAGGTGCATGCTAAGAAACGGTTTTAAGATATTTATTCTTTTTATTAATAATTTAGAAA
>JAQJVL010006704.1:0-27598 GCA_035578905.1 Stictocephala bisonia | reverse complement strand
TACCAGTCGTCCAAATGTTGTCACAGTGACACACTCAAATGCTATCCAGTACAGGTAAATCATCTTGTGAAAAATCGTTCCGAGGTATGCGCAATGGACGACGTCGCCAATGCGCATGCGCTGGCACGTGACAGCTCAGTCATCCCTTGCAGTTTCTCATAAAGTTCCCTAGCTGACAGAGTACTACGCGCGGTTCTAAAAACATAAGCTTTAACGTTTAGTGTTACGAAATTTATTTTAGTTTTAATTTTTTAGTTTTGTAAATAAGTGTTTAGTGTCGTAATCGTTTAGTGCATAGTGTATATAGTTTCTGGAGCATAATGAATGTGCAGCCGGGTAGTAGTACTAGTAAATCAAATAAAAAAAGACCTGTTATTCATAGTCATACGCGAAGTATTATTTACAATGTATATAGTTATTTAAAGAAGAAAAATGATCATAGAGTGATTCAGTTTTCACAATCATGCTGGCTGAAACCGTACATTGATTCTAAAACAAAACGAAGAGCTGCTGCAACGTCTGATTTTCAAAAGGAGTTTTTTAAATTAATCAATAATGCGATTTTTGGTAAAACGTTAGAAAACCAAAGAAAACACAAGAACGTAAAAATGATAAGTAACGCAGCTAAGCTAGAAGAGTTAGTAAAACAACCCAACTTTAGGACTTCGATAATTATTAACGAAAGCCTTGTTGCAGTGTGCATGAATAAAACCAAAATAGTAATGAATAGACCATTATATGTAGGTATGGTGATCTTGGACATATAAAAGACTCATATGTATGATTTTCATTACATTAAAATGGTAGAGTTTTATGGCAAAGATCGCATTGGAATATCATACATGGATACTGATGCGTTTATTTATTGGATTAAAACAACTTATATGTATGAAGATTTGCGAACTTTCCCGTATAATAAAGACCTTGACTTTTCAGACTACCCGGTAAACCATCCCACATACGATGGAGGTAAAAACAAAAAATTTCTTGGAAAGTTTAAGGATGAAACCTACAGCGTAGCGATAGAATAAATTGTAGTTCTAATGGCGAAATTATATGCAGTTAAGAAAGTAAAAGTAACAAACAGTGATGAAAACTGTATTATTAAAAAAGCCAAAGGTGTAAAGAACCTTTACAAAGTAGTGGGATTTGCCGGTCCTGGGACAAATGAATATTTATGAGGTTTTGGGTGACGTGGGTGGTGACGTGGTTGGTTGAAGTGACATGGGTGGTGGCGTCAGAGTGTTGCACGACGTCAGATTAGTGACGTCAATGAAGTTGGAGTGGGTCAAGGTCATTGGGATCGTTTTTAAAAAAAATTCTTCTCGCACAGAGCAAACTAGGTTATAAAGAAGGGGTTTGCACCTTCACCGCTCCGCAGGCAGCACTCCGTCCAGCCAGCCAAGCCCAAACTTACACGAGGCGAGGCGAGCCGGGGTCTGCATCTTCACCGTTCTTGCCAGTGGACTACCAGGCGGCCAGGCAGGTAGGCAGGCAGGCTCCTGTCTTCATCCCAGTGCTCCACGCAGCAGTGTGAAGTGAAACCAGACAACTCTAGTCATATTTATACTACATTTCTCCCATATTGCGGGGTATTTCTCCCGCATTACCCCTAAAAATTCTCTCAACTACCCCAACTATTCCCACAACCACCTTTTTTTACATGTGGGAAGAATTCCCATGTTTTAGGGAATTTTGAGGGAGGCATCTCCCTACTTTAGTTTTTCTTTGTTTACAGAGTTATTTACACTCCGATTTGGACGGGAGAAGTTGCGTTTTATTAGGTAGGATCATACAGCAACGTGTTGGTGGGGGAAAAACATCCTATAGATAAAGCGTTGCGCATTTACGAACTTGTCAGAACCGTCTCAACTCTTCTCTATGGAGGCTAACACTTATGAAAATATTCAACATCCAACATTTTCCTCTACAACACGTACCACAACACAGGAAAATGATGTTAGTCAAGGTCAATTGCCGCAGAATCTACCAGTACAAGTAATGGAAGTTAGCAGTACCGTCAAGACAGATGCTGCTTTTAGATCTTTTGTGGTATTTTAACTGTTTGAAACTGTGGAGGTTTATTCATAATTGAATTGAACTTTATGTATTAGATTTCTGTTTTGTGTTTGTCAAGTCTTCTTGAGTTTTAAAGTCTGTAAAAAATTTTTAAAATGGTTAAATACGTTGAAGAAAATAATGCTGAGCTAAAGTGTGAAATAGCAGCAACTAAGTGAAATCAAACTTTGGAAATGCGAATTTTCGGTTTCGATTGAATTGAACTCGTGTATTAGAAACCGGGATATTACCCCCACCACAATTTATCCTCTACTTAACAGAGGTGGGTAGTCCGTTTTCGCTCAGTCCACTCTCAACACGCATAAGCGTAACAACAACAACAAAACAGGTGACATGAATGAAAACTTATTAACAATTGTGTTTGAGCTGAGGTTTGCTAAACCAATCTGGACTTTTGAGTCTGCAGAAAAACTTCGGCGTATGGGTGAAATAGCACAATCTGTTGAAGATAAAAAGTTAAGGTTTAAGTGTACAACGATGAGAACTACAAGGTACACTCTACACAACATTTTATAGAGTGTAAGTGGGCGAGTACCAATGTAACGAACGGTCCTGATAACTGCTTTTCCAGCAGCATCCAATGAATGGAATACGAGTTTACGAATATTTTGAAACGATTAGGTCCTGACGAGTGTGGAAAAGAATTGTACGACAGACTGATTGGCGATTTAACAGAAACTGGAGAACCAGCAAATACGAATGTATAGATTTTGTGGAAAGCATCATCGGACCTGAAGAGTGCGGAAAAGGATTGTAGAAAATAGAGTGATGGACGAGTTACAAGGCTGTGAAGACACACCGATTCGACGTAGAACCGGGACAGTTTAGTTTTAAGTTGTACATTTGTAAATAAGAAACGTTAGTATAAAAATAAATAAATAAAATTACAAAATTAAATAAAAAAACCTTCTTGCACAGAGTTTGGTCTGTGTGAGAAGGCTTTTTTAAAAACAATCCGAATAACCTTGACCCACTCCAACCACAGTGACGTCACTATGCTGACGTCGTGCAATACTATGACGTCACCACCCATGTAACCCCAACCAATCATGTCACCACCCACGTCACCCAAAACCTCATAAATATTCATTTGTCCCAGCACCGGCAAATCTCACTACTGACAGGATTTGCAAAGAGAAAATTGGAGCATGAATATGAAGCAGAGGAGGTCACTAATAAACAGGGAAGCCTCAATGTAAATAAAATTAGTACAAATGTGTATAGTAAAGTGTATGGAATATTTCAGGAAAGTTATGTCATGAAATATTCCAATGTCTGCTAGTTCACTGGAAATATTAACTTTATATTTCCAGTAAAATAGAATTTTCTCATAATCCTGTATAATGGGTAGGAGCGGGGCATTCCAGATCTTATTGAATTCTTTGAGTAGTGCCTCCTGAAGTCTTATCTCTGCAGGTAGCTATTGCACAGCACTGGGAGCCAACGAGAGTGCCACTAATAGCTCTTATGACCCTATTAAGCTGGACATCGACCGCTTTAGTATGAACACTATTTAGCCAAACGGGAGCACTATATTCAGTAGCTGAATAGACCAGTGACAAAGCAGTAGTACACAGGACATGTGCGTTGGCTCCCCAAGTTGTTCCGGCAATATGATGTCATACATTTGCCCTGGTTTTAATTTTAGCTGATGTTTTTTAAGATGGCTTATAAAGGTTACAGCTAGCATCGACCTAACCTTACTCCCAGGTACTGTGGATGCTCATTATGATGGAGTTTTACACCATTTAGAAAGATGTTCAGTTCTCGATTAGCCAGTCTGTTACTTACGTGGAGCAGGCTACTTCGTTTTTGATGGGTTAGGATTCAGCTTTCAAGTTCTAAAATATTCTTCGAGAGCTGCAAGGTCACTTATAAGTGTTTCTTCAGTAGTTGTGAAGTTCTTATGCTGGTAAGTTAAAGCTATATCACCCGCATATATAAATTGTCTAGACTTTCTGATTGGGATATCAACAGTATACACATTGAATAAAATTGGAGCAAGTACGGACTCTTGTGGCTGGCCATCCTTCAGCTGTTCAAAAGATCTTTCTTCACAACCGTGATAAACTTTTAATACCCTGGCATTTAGCATTGCTCCATACAGTGTCATAAGCTGCTGTAATATCAATAAAGGCTGCAGATGTTTTCAGCTTATTTTTAAACCCATTTTCAATGAATGATGTCAGAGCTAGGATCTAGTCACTACAACTTCGGCCAGGGTGAAAACGAGTCTGCCAAACTGGGACATTAGAATCAAGAATGGGTGATATTCTATTGTATAACAGCTTTCCTAGCAACTTATACCAAATACTAAGAAGAGATAATGGGAGATAACTTTCCACTCGTTCAAGATCTTTTCCATGCTTCAGAACAGCTACTACTTTTGATCGCTTGAATGCTTTTGGAAAATTGCCTACAGCTAATATCTTATTGTAAAATGTTTGAAGCCATTGTTTCACTTTTCTACCAGCATGCAGCAGAAATTCCGGTCAGATACCGTCAAGACAGGCTAGTTTCCCAGCTGATTTAGCAGAAATCGGTCTGTCTATCTCTTTCTCCGTGAAATTTCTGGAAACTTCCAGGGGTGCCATTTGACTTTTGTTATTTCATTCAACTTGTAAAGCACATGTTTTTCACATTGATGGTGGGTTGACTTTGATAAGCTGACTATCCGTTTTGCTATATTAGAGACCTTTGAGTGGAGCACTTCTCTTTGATTTGGAGCTTTACCAGTAGAGAGTTCTCTAAAAGTGACCACACTATTCTACTGCTGTAGGTAAAGTTTATATCTTCAACAGTTTTAACCCATTTTTCTCTTCTGGTACTGTCAAGTGATTGCAGCAGCAGATTATCTGTGTAGGAGTTTTCGATGGCATTAAGAACTTTTCTCCTAATTGGCTTTCGTTTTAATGATCGTTCACATGGGGAAGATCTTAAGTCAGGGGAGTAAACTTGACACCAACGAGCTGAATAAAACGTGGCTAAATCTTTAGCACCAAAAATCAGGAAAAGGTTATTCGTTTCAGCCCGGTCAGCAAGCTTTCTGCCATTTTCATCGTCGGTGGTAGAAGGGGCCCCGATTTAGGCTCGAGCTCAGGTTGGTCCATTTTTTGATGACGTCATCCAAGATAGTGACGCCCATGTTTCCCGCCAAATTTCCTAACCTCACTTTACCCGCCAAATGTCCTAAAGTCACTTTTCATGCAATATTACCGATCATCCAAGATGGTGGCGCCCATGTTTCCCACCAAATCTCCTAACATCACTTTCCCCGCCAAATTTCCTAACCTCACTCTTGTATCAGCTGATAATATTGGGATAAGGAAGGGTGGTAATAATACGACTGTATGCATCTAATGGACTTTACTATTTGAATTATACTACATTTTACATTATATTCTTCATCAATCCCCCCTGAAAAGAAAAAAAAAATCAATATAAGTTATCGTACAAAGAAAACTCACATTATACATTGTAGTGGATACCTATCTGTATATGTGTACCAAATTTGAACTAAATCGGACGGTAAATAACGAATCTGGATTCTGAGTGGTGGGGGTAAAGTAAAGTAAAGTTCAGAGACGATATTCTTTGAAAATTTTCTTCCAGATATGTCGGAAATAGCCTAAAACGATGGGATGATTTTCGGATTACGGGGGTCAAAAAATGTTAAACGCTTTAGAACGCACCGTTTTAGAGATATAAGCAAAAAAACCACATTTTTCTGGCATTTTCTCCGCCAACTTCTGCAACTTTCTGAAAGCGGGGGAATTAAGGTGAGCAGTGCCTCTTTTTATGTTGGGACATGTCGAGAGGCCCCTATATAAGCAGGCCAGGTGAGAGGAAAATTCACCACTTGGTCGAGAGCCGCCGTGCAGTTCACAAGCTCCGCGTTGCCCCGCCTAGTTACGAGATTGTGTAGTGCAACCTTGTAGATATATTAGTGATACCTTTGTGTATTCCATTGGTTACGTTCATGGACCTAGGTTGAACCTAGTTGTGAGTCTTGCCTTAACCTTAAATTAATATTAATTTACTATAAGTTGTATTTAAGAGCTAAGAATCCCATTTACACTAGTTTACTTGGTCCGTAAGACGACATAAATAGTGTTAATCGTATACTTAAATTCTAATCACTTTAATAATGTAAAAATATTTAATTATATATTTAATCAAGTACTTTTTTAAAAACTTACTCACTTCTTGTGTCAAAGCAGTCTCAACATAAGTTATTTAATTTTTCAATAACTCTTCTTGTCAATATTGCAACATACAAACCAAAACCTGCCCCATAGTCTCTTAATTTGTATTTTATCCTATATATTTTGTTATTTTAATTAAGTTTTTGTAGCTATATTATTTAAGTTCCTTTTGAAAAACTCTTCACCGTGTATAAACTAAACCAATTGCTGCATAATAGTTAATAATTAATCCAACAGTGTAGTACTCGTACTAACCCCAAATGTGCAATCTGTACCTTAGACTATATAACCTAGTACTAGTATCAGTATAGCTGTAGAGTACGAGGTTAGGCAAGAACGGCACCAGTCTGTCCCCCCCTCCTGTCTCAAAGGAGCCGCGCAGCCGTGGCTAATTAGGTTGGCCGCCCCACCCCAGACAATGGCTTCCCCCACACCTGTTTATCTCGGCGGTAAACACCCGCCCATGCCCCTCTCAACGGAAGTAATGCCTGTTGACAGTGACAATGATTGCACCTCAGACAAGGAGTGGACCAAGGTGGACCGACGCAAGGCCACCAAAAGAGCCCACGTCAGCGACAGCGACGACTTCTCAGCGTCCACCAAGACTATCAGAGAGCCTCCACAGACCGGAAAGGAGAGGATCCCCCCGATCATCGTCGAGGGAATCAAAAGATGGCAGTCGTTCATAAAAAACTTGCGCCAGTATTTTGTCATCTTCATCTTTGAGACAAAGTTCGTCGGGGAGTCAATCCATCTTAAGTGCGACTCCTCCAACACCTTCAGAGAACTACAATCCCACCTGCGCCAGCACAAGACTAGCTTTCACACCTTTCAACTCAGGAGTGAGAGGGAGTTGATGATCACCCTGAGGGGACTTAGACACGACACCCCGACGAGCGACATCGTCGAGGACCTCCAGAGCGAAGGTTTCACTCCTACGTTAGTGACACTACTGAAGAGGAACGAAGATGGCAGAGAGAAGCCAGAAAACGCCTTCCTCGTCCGCCTGAGGAAGGTAGGCAGCTGGGAAAGAATCTGGGACCTCCATCAACTGCTTGGTATTAACGTGAATGTGGATGAATTTCACCCTAAACCAGGTCTCGCCCATGGTTACAGATGCCAAAATGTTGGGAACTCCTCTGTCCACTGCAACCTGCAGGCGAGGTGTGCGGACAGCCACTACGGCCATGACTGCACCCTACCGCTATCGTCTGAACCGACCTGTTGCAACTGCAACGGTGACATCGGCAGGAATGAGAAACATCCAGCAGGCCAGCTGGAAAGGGTGCCCTGCCCACCAAGACGCACTCGCTAAACGCAAAAACCCCGCACCTCGACTGGCTGGACAAACCTGAAACCTTCACTTCTGCTCCTGCCAACCCCTCTCCTCAGAAAAGCCACTACCCCCACCCAGCCAACAATAGCCCCCACATGCTGAGTTCCCCCCCTTGAAGACCCCGGAAACCCAACACCAGCCCCGCCTTCTAGAAGAATGGATCCTCCCCAAAAGAGCTTTGTTGCTGCCCTTCAACACCCGTCGAGGAAGAAGAAGAGAACGCCTGAAGAGACTGAAACAGACTTGGAATCTGAGATGGACTTCCCCTCTACAGCCGAGGAAAGTTCTTCGAATGCCCCTAGAGCTTCTCAGCCCTCACGCAGAAGGAGACAGTGGCTACGCTCCCCCCAGCACCCCAATTGTGCTGCCGAGCGCCCCCACGTGGAGCCCAATTCCCCCCAGACGATGTCCCCCCTCCCCCCCAGTGCTCCACACCAACCCAGTACCTCACGTGCTGGGTACGTCTCTGTCGAAACCCTGATGACCTGGATGGCATCAATCATCCCTCATCAATCGCCGGAGGTGTCCACAGTAGGTCAGGGTTGTTGTAAGCTTCCTCGTCCTCCTCTTCTCGGCTTCCCCAGCCCTCATCAGAGTTGAGTTTTGAGTATTCTCGCCATCCATTCCAGCTGCCGCCGCCTCGTAGATATCTCTATTCTGTCAATGATATTGATGATGAGGATGAATAAAGAATGTTCTTCTTCCTCTTCCTAACACCTAGTATGGCTTAAGACGGCTCAAGGATGATGTTGAGAACAAACAGTACTGACACAATCATCTCGGGGATGCCGCGACGACTGACGGCTGTGGTGGTGGAGTAGTATGCACACGTGTGCGAGCAGATGTTGGAGGCTGTAACGTGGGGTGTGTCAGTTCGGCCTGCTCTCAACTTGTATCATTACTCCTCAACTACAGTATGGCGTCCGTCCCACAATCCTTATACCACCGGTGCTTGTCCACTTTGTGTAACTTATACAATAACAGATACGGCATTTTCCTAGAGTTTCACTAACAACTCCCAACAGAGTTTCAACAACAACTGATTGGCCTGGGAATTCACCTGATCTTAATCCTATAGAAAATTTGTGAGCAATATGTAAGTCTAGGATACAAAAATTGGACTGTACGACAAAAACAAAACTGGTGGAAGCAGTGATTCAGGTTTGGTTTAGAGATGAAGCCATCACAAACAATTGAAAAAACTTGTGGATTCCATGCCAAGAAGACTCCAGGAAGTCATAAAAGTAAAAGGGGGACACATTAAATACTAGTTAATGGAAATTATCTCATGTAAGTGTACCTAAATGTATCTTTGTCCTAAATAAATCATATTTACAAATTATTTCTGTTTGTTCACATTAATTCGCACAATACTGTATTTATGAACGAAGTGCTTATACAACAGTACATTACGAGTCTGATACTCGATGAAGAACATACAGCCACCTTGGTACCTCAAAAGGCGGATCGACTGTTTGACGAGGTGGAATACTACAAACGGTGGCCTAATGTAGGCTGTAGTTGAATTCCAGGCGTTTAAAGACAATAACAATATGTCTGTAATTAAAAAAATTGCTCTCGTCAACTTGTGTTGACCTTATACTTTCTCCACCGTACAGTAAAACCCTTCTTAACAATACAGGAAGATCGAATCGATGGCTCACTCGCAGTTTTCACAAAATCAAATGGGATCAGGGTGGTATGGTGTACAATGAAGAGTACCTGAGACTCTTGTGTAAACCATTCTCCACGCTCTATATCAAGGGTCTGGAGAAGGCTGTCTTTTTGCGAGAATTTTATCCGGACGTAAGGGAATTACCCGGATGCTCATACACCGAACCTATTGTAAATAGTTGTATATTGTCACAGCATAACGACTCTGATGTAAAGTGTGCCTTGATAAACGCTCTGCGAGGGTATAAAACTGTGCACTAGAAAACAAAAATCATAACTTTGCTAGCACTCATGGAGAACGTTTGGACACTGATTTCTAGTGAGTCTAAGGGAGAATTGACGAACCAGTTCACCATGCAGTTTGACCGTTTCTTGAACTGGGACGAGCTGTCTCAAAACTATGATTTCTCAATTGACTTTTTAAGAATCTATCAACACAGAGTCAATTGGGCTTACATTATAAAAAGAATGACATTCAATGAAGAATTTTTGAGAGAAATGACTCCATGGTTCCCGGAGTGTTGCTCTTTTGTGAGCAAACACCAAGTACTCTCTGAATCGTTAATACACGATTTTTCAGACAAGGTAGATTGGGAAATGATTATACTCTATCAAAATGTAAGTACCAAGTTTTTAGCTGATCATATTAGATTTTATCCTTCAGATTTGGCAGTAGCTAAATAAGCGTAAAAGTGTTCCCAGATGACGCTCGAGTATATAGGGGTGTGAGTGTGTGTGCGCGCGCGCGTTTGTGTGTGTTCTATGGCTGGCCTAACATCCGTAAATCCAGGACAAAAACCGAGGGAAATTTCCCGACCGCTCTCTCCCGACGGCCTGGTCTCTCAGCTGGTGCTCTATAACACGGCTAAACCCCATAAGTCAAGGGCACGACTGTTTCCAAGCTCTATGACAGGCCTAACCTCCATAATTCTAGGGCCCGAATGTTTTCAGACTCTGCGGCAGGCCTAATCTCCGTAAGTCCAGGGCCTAGTGTATACTTGAACGTCACTGGGATTACAAATAAACGAAAAAAAATGTATATAACGCTTATGGGCTGATGGAATACACTGAAATGGCTTCTCCGAGTAAAGTGCTCTATGACAGCCCTAACCTCCGTAAGTCCAGGGCCCGAATGTTTCCACGCTCTATGGCAGGCCTAACCTCCGTAAGTCCCGGGCCCGAATGTTTCCAGGCTCTATGGCAGGCCTAATCTCCGTAAGTTCAGGGCCTAGTGTATACTTGAACTCCACTGGGATTACAAATAAACGTAAAAAAAAAGATAAAATAAACCCTTATAGGCTGATAGAATACATATAAATGGATTCTCCGAGTAAAGTGTTCTGTACGGCCTACATTGGATAAAAAATATATAAAATAAAAAAGCCCGCTGTAAGATTGTACGTCACAATGAAAGGCTTCACCGAGTAAAGTGATGACTAGACTTACAGAGAGACCCCAAAAAAAGTATAAAAAAATAAATACAAAAATAATACTGGGATGTAGCTAATTTATTATAGAGTGGCTACCACCGTAACTTGCGATGGTTGGGGCAAGTTACATACAATAAACAATGCAACTACTGAGACTAGGCCTCCTGGGGACACTCACTATAGTAAAAAACGAGCTGAGATTAGTACCTCTTGGGTGGTTAAGGAAACCTGATCAATTATAACCCCTGCGTTCTGCTCGTGCAATAGGTAGGGGACGACACTCTATTTTCAGAATGTCCTGCCGTATAAATACGACTGTTTCGGTGTGAATTGTCAGTTGAGGCAAGGATGACGGTTTTTCAGGTAACATGTCTAGTTAATATTGTTGTTGTTGTACCTGTGCTTGGATCTTCACCTACTCAGACTTTACCCTAAACCACGGTCACCACTACGGTCACTACCAGCACCTCTAACACTACTACTATCCAGGAGAGCGAGGTAAACAGATTTTTAAATTTTGTATAAGTTAGGGGCTAATCGTAACATAAGATACGAGGTGGTGAAAGGCGTTGAAACCATGCGTCAGAATTCCCTTCTGATACGACTTACCTCACAAACACTCGGGTAACTTCCATACCATTATTATCATTATTGTTAGGGGATTTTCTATGTTTGGTATTATAATAATTATTATCTATAGGTGGAGCAAGAATCTCAAGAGGAGATCGCTAGTACTTCCACTGACTGGATACAAACTTCCACTTCATTTATGAATAGGGTCGAACCCATCACAGAGGTGTGTATACCTTATTAGCTTTCGTAATAATTAATTAACGGTTCAAGTACTTACAGGGAATTGTATTTGACAGGATACCGAGGGCAGTGTAGTTACACCGTTACGTTAAAGTCTCCCATATAAAAGAATGGGTGTTCAAAACTTGGCAAAATCCTATCGTCATACCACTAGATGTTAGGAGGCTTATAAACATTAACTATTGTATAAGAAACCTTTAATGTTTGTACATTAGTATAAATATCGAAAAGTAATTGACTCAAAGGAGATCCATGTGGTACACCATATTTAATTTCTTTACCCTCTGAAAGTTGACCATTATGAACTTGTAGCAATGTATTGAAATATTTTATATTTCACAAATATTATATTGCATTGTAGAATGACTAGTTTTACGTTAAGCCATTGTATATATTATTATTAGTCAGGTTCCGAAGTTATGTAAAATAACTCATTCTCACTATATTAAGAGACAATTGATCAATGTGGAACCAGATAGCCTGAAGCAATATTAATAGAATATTGTTCAATATGGCAGAGATTATACCACCTGGGCATTGGAACGTCCACGGGGAGTTGACGTGGCGCATTAGGCTGGTCACTATTATCCGTGAATACATTATAAGACCGTTCCCAGCTGATATGTCACTTAATGAGCAACTACTCTGCAATGTAGATCTCCAACGAAATTAATAATATGTTGATGAATGGAAAATAATACTCAAAAGGAAAATGGTATCAACTAACACTAGGGATCGGAAACAACAGACATAAAGTATCAAAACCAGTGAGATATAGTGCTTCTTTTGTGCTTCCAAATTATATAAATTAAAAAATGTCGCCCAAGTAGAACAGGTAATGAACACATTTTATTGCTGTCGGTCCAGCATCACGGTTAGCCAGCCACCTCATTGGCAACGTCATTGTACTTTCAATGACATTTTTTCATTGTAGATCACTCGCCCTTGCAGCAAGGTGTCTGGCATGTCAGCAGGAGGCAAGCAAGCAGCCGTTGCGAGAGTACATGCTCAACAGATTTCTGGAGGTAAGGTTTTAATGTTTCTTTACTACTACTACTGTTACTAATAAGGTCGATAAAATCATATTTTGTTTTACTATTTAGCAACATTGCGGGTGCGAGAATGGAGGTTTGGAGGAGTCGCTGCAGGCGGTCATTCATGCCCGGAGAGACCTCAGCGAAATGCTGTGGGTTTCCAATCACCTCCTAGAGGATACTGCCGAGTCCGACGCATTCGATCTAGCACCCTCAATATGGCACTTCATGCGGAACACCTTGGAGAGTCTCTTGGTGCACGTCGGCAAGTGGATGGAAAGGGCTGACCCACATCCAGCCGTGGAAGAGGAGGATGAGTCCATCGGTACCCAGCGGGTCCAGTGCTGGGTCTGTTTTTCAAGGCTACCCACTATTGCATTCGTATCATGTGAACACGTTCTATGCTGGTACTGCGCTTCCAGGCTATTTCACTGCCCAATCTGCAGAACACCAATAATTAATCGGCTAAACATCTTTCTGTAAGTAATTTTTAAATACAGAAAATGATTACCAGAGTGCGTGTTTTATTTAATATCCTTTTGGATATGTGATATTTAAAATATCTAGAGATTTTTTCGGGAAAAGTGAGATTAGGAAATTTGGCAGGGCACATGGGCACCACCATCTTGGATGACGTCATCAAAAATGGACAGATCAGAGCTCGGACCTAAATCCGGGCCCTTTCCACTGTTGGTGTTGTAACCCCATTGACTATGGTGACTGCTAAAGTCTCCCACATAAAAGACTGGGTGTTCAAAACTTGGCAAAATCCTATTATCGGACCACTGGATGTTACGAGGCTTATAAACACTAACTATTGTAGTTTCTGAAACGGATTGCCAAGAGAAAGATGTCACCATCAGAGCTCTTATGGGTAACTGACACATTTTCAATGTCATGCTTCACGTTAATTGCAATACCATAAACCCTATGCCCTATAGAATCATCAAGTCTGTATCCAGGAATATTGCCTCTTGCACTTTTATTATCTTCGATATGGGTCTCTTTGAGAGCAAGTATATCAACATTGTTTTCATGAAGTACCCTACTGATGCACTCACTCTTTGTCTTGCTTAAGCCCTCAGCGTTAAAATGTACTACGTTTAAAACAGAACCTATTAGTTTTAAATTAGCTTGGTCCTCAAAAAAGCATTTTTATGTTTTTTGCTAGCTGCCATAGCTGGCAGCTAGCAAAATCGTGAAAATCCAGCAAACAGATGGTCAGATAAACCCCAACGAAGAGTCTCGCACTAGAAGTCACAATTTAGTTACACAACTTCCAGTTCCTACAAGACGCGCAAAGAGTAAAATAGAGTGTTGGAACCTTTTTTCCCCAACATTACTATTAAAAATGTAGTTCTGTACACAAATCGACATATAGCCCAAATGAAAAATAAATATGAACGTGATAGGGATGCTAGAGATACTGATTAGGTCAAAATAAAAGCCCTTATTGGACTTCTATATTTAGCAGGTGTTTTGCCTTAAAAACACCTAAACATATTTGATTGATGGAGAAATGATGGCCTTGGTGTTGAAATATTTAGACTTACCATGTCACTTGCGAAATATACGATATGATGACAGAGCAAATGTTGGTCAACTTGAAATGAGGAAATCTCCGGACAAGTTTTATTGTTTGCGGGAGTTTTTCTATGACTTTGTCCAATTTTTCAAAGACAACTACAGTAACTTCCAAGGCAGGTGTTCTTTTAGGGTTTATATGCTGAATAAGCCAGGGAAATTTGGCATCAAAGTATGGGCTATGACTGTCTCAAAGACCCATTACACTTCTAACATGGAAGTATTTATTTCGAAACAAAAACCTGTACCATATATTATAGATAACTCAGCAAGAGCTAATGTTAACTGATTGACAACTACAATAATACAAGACACGGGTCGAAATATAACATGCGACAACTTTTTCACTTTCCTGCCTCTAGCACGTGATTTACTTGTGAAGAAGCTAACATTAGTAGGTACAATTCGGAAAAATAAGAAGGAAGTGCCAGTACAGCTCAAGACTAAACCAGCTGGATCCACACGAAAAGTAAACAGTTCAATGTTTGCGTTTACCAACAAAGAGACACAGGCCGAGGAAAACGAAATTTGTTCTCTTGCTTTCAACTTTACATGAGACAGACGATATTGGTGAGACAACTGGAGATGACTGCAAGCCAACAAAATAACCTTTTACAACAAGTACAATGCGGTGTAGACGTATGTGACGCAATGCAGAAACAATATTCAGTTTCTAGAATAGCCAACCGCTGGCCTCTAGCATTGTTCTTCTTTGTCTTCAATGTAGGTGTGATAAATGCCTATATCATCAATAAAGCTAATAATATAAATATTGACAAAGAAACTGTTCTACTAAGAAGGGATTTTTTAATGAATCTTGGAAGAGAGCCGCTCGTTGATCAAGCTAAAAGAAGAGCAAGCGAAGCCTACAACATTCCGACCAACGAAATTAAGGATTAGAAAAGTATTTAACATTGAAAATGTTCAGCCACCAGTTGTTCCTGTAATTGAACTAGGACAGTATCCACGCTGTGGAATATGTCTAAAGACGAAAAACAGGAAAACCACTGTGAAATGCAGCACTTGTAAAATGCCTATTTGTAAAGAACACACTACACCAAGGTGTACTATATGTACACTGAACAATGAAGAAATGGACATTGAATAACGATGTTTATACTGATAAAACAAGCAACAAACTATTCATAATATACAATTTTTGTCAACTCAAGTTATTTTTCAATCTTATAAATGTAAACTAAATTACTATTGATAATTAAAATGATTAATTCATAACAATACATGTTATTTTATAATGTTTCTAAAAATCTAATATATTCAGTGGTAAATAGCCAATGTAATTTATATATATACATACTGAATTAGTTAATACTTAAATATACTTAATAAACTTAATTTTAAAATGCAAATATGATTGTTACATGACATATTTGCAACTTTTAGAACCACTGCTAGAAAGCGTGAGCAATTTGCCTTCGCACAACCACTCGCGTCATAGAACAGGCGCGACTCATGGCGTGTTTAGTAGTTTTTTAGTAAATGTTCCCTTGTAATTAACAATTTTACATTAGTTATATGGGGTTCCTGCTCCAATTGTAGTTGGTTTCCACGGTACAATACTTGTGATGAGTAAGGCTGACTTGAGTTCTTAAAGAACGAAAGTATTGTTTAGTGGTATGATCCCTGCAGCAAACAGCGGCGCAGAAGCCTAAAGTTGGAGTCGTAGGCTACAGAGAGTAAAATGACTTTGGTAGACGTATTGAAAGCAATAAAAGAACTTAAATTTGACCAAAAGACAAATGTTACTTATTTTAATACATCCTATGAGCTAATGAACAGTAAGCTTGATGAAAACACATCGGCTCTGATTGAGGAAATGAATAAATACTTAAATATAAGGTTTTTAATATAGAGAAGTATGTCGAAGATATGGAACAATACTCTAGGTGTAGTTGCGTGGACCTTCAAGGTTTCCTGTAAGAGTGATGTGATAGACACAGTGAAGGAGGTTGGAAAATGTCTTAGTATGGAGATAGATGACATCGTCGAAGCCATTTTGGGACTAAAAAGGACCGCCATCTAGTTAATGAGTGAAAAATTATAGATTTATGAATTTTCCTGAAGGTTTCAGACCGAGCCTGAAGGACGCTAAGAAGTGCCTACCCATTTCATGTCAGTGATTGAACGACTACATCGAGCATTCACAATGACAGTATTTTCGTTTTTAAGTATCTAAGAAATTATATTACAACAATTTCCTGAGAGGTGTCTTTACAATGTTTTTTAAATAGTTTATAGACAGTAATACATTTTTTAAATAGTTTCAAAGAATTGACACAAACGCCCCCCCATGTTAAACACTAAAAAATCAAATAATGGAAAATTACCAGTTTTATTCACAAATGTTTTTTTTTTTTTTTTTGCTATAGCTCAAAAACTATTCAAGTTAGAGGCATGCGGTTTTTATGTTTTAAATTGTAATTCATATATTTCCTGAAAATTAAAATCAAAATCGTTATTGTGAAAATTCCAATTTTGTATGTTTTTGCCCATAAATACAAAAAAAATAATAAAATTTCAAAAAGTGAAAAAATAGTCTGGATACATTAGCTAAATACACTTACATAGCAAATTTCATAAAAATTCTCTGTTTGGTTTCCAGCGAACTGCATATACACACGAACAGACACACGTATGGAGTACGGACAGATACAAACTTTTTTTTCGAAAACCAACTTTTTGGGTTCAGGAAACCGTAAATTAGAATTTATTAACCAATTTGTTAAAAAAAACTACGATCACAATACTTTCTCTATGCTAACGCATATGAGAGAAAGTAAAATTAAACTGTTGGAATTAGATTGTAGTACAACCTGATTTAAAGTAAAATATTAACTATGCTTAATATATTTATTTATAAATGTGCTACATACATAGCTGAATATGACAGTAAAACACTGCCATCGTTAAACAACTAATGGAGTTGAATCCTTCTAGAACATAACTCAGGTATTTTATTGCACGTTTTTATTCAGCTGACGTCTCTCCACAGGCAATTGAACAGTTCACTTGGAGGAACAGCCGTTCTGATGACTTTGCTCTGCTTTATCTAAACACGCATTTATGGTTATTTGCCTCTTACATTTATCTGTGACGTAACCATGTTACTGCACATAAAAACTGCATGGTTAAAAAAACTATATGTGAGTAGGAAAAAAGAGCCAATTATGAGAAAATGAAATAAGCTCACGGTAATTACGATATAATATAATAAACATATAAAATTAAATCCACAGAACAAAGTTTCTTAGTTTTTAACTATTTTATTGCCCTTCCACCATAGCTTCCAGTGCTTTTCAACATAGCTTTTCCAGATATAAGACGCAAAGAGGCACTTCTCAGAGAAGTCAAAATGATCCCTTACCTACTCCGAATATCGCTATTGCAAGATATTCCATAAACGTGCAGGGAGGTGGTGCAATCGATTTTACGGCGAGTTAATTATTTCCCAATTTGGTAATCAAAATTAGTTGATGTACCTTCCCTTAAGACAGAAAACATAAAACAAAATTTTTGTAACCACTACATTAGAACTTGTGGCCTTTTAAAGTGGTTAATTTAGCTCATTTTAAATCAGCATTAAGAAAACACCACTTGAAGTAGACATTTTTATTATAACTACGATGTTTATACATAACTGAAGGGATTAAGATGTTTTTCATTTAAAAAAAGTAAAAATGTTTATAATTTTAGAGGTGAAAAAATAGCTTTTTTAACTTTAAAATTATAAATGTTTATACTTCATTTAAAATGAAAACCTTCTTAATCTCTTCAGTTATGTGTAAAAAACGTAGTTATAAAAAAATGTTATTTGTACTTTAAAGAGTTTTGTCTAAATGCTGATTTAAAGTAAGCTAAATTCACCACTTAATGAGGTCATTAGATCTAATGTAGTGGTTAAGAAAACTTGTTTATATTTTTCCTTTCTCAAGGGAATGTATATTAACTAACTTTGATCATAAAATTGGAAAATAATTAACTCACCGAAAACCGTTTGCACCACCTTAAACATAAAGAACCATCTATTTGACTGGCTTCTCAGTTAATTTCAAACCAAGAACCACATGGGCGTTAACTTGGAGTATGTTTGACGGTCGAAATAAGTTTCTGGTATCAGACCCTATGAACGTCATCGGTAGAATGAAACTCGTAAGGAATGGACTTCGTTAAGTCGCTTTCGCACTGGTTGAAGATGTAATTACTGAAAATATAAGTGGAGAATTCCATATAATTTAGGAGTCAATGTTCAAATTATGGATCATACAGTTATTGTTTGCCCATTGCGTTCTTTTTCAGCTGGTCTTCATTCTATCGGAGAAGCATGTGTTGAATTGTTACAAAACCTGGATTTAGGTCTGTGATAGGAAATGTTCTTGTAGCTTACAAGTATACTCCTGTAGTATTATATGACAGGTATAATTTCTGGAGAAGGTGAAAGCTTGGTATGTACCAGTCGTCCAAATGTTGTCAAAGTGACACACTCAAATGCTATCCAGTACTAGTTGTCCGAGTCGGTTAGAGCAGGAACAGCTGTACCTAATGATAGTATTGGATGATTTTGCTTCATTAATATCCACCACTTGTATTAATTTGTAATATTTGGCTAGCGAAAGTCAACTGGATCGTATATTACTAAGTGTTTTGAATATTTAAAAGGAAGTGATGATTGTAAGCCAAAATTCTTCGTACGGTATGTGGCCAACAATCTTGTAATAAAGTGGCCAGAAAAATCAAACAAAAAAATAACGTAGGAGTTTTACATTGGAATAAGTTATTTTGGTGGACAAAGCGACACCTTTAGTTGAAAGTTAAGCAACTGCTTGAAAATATTTTTACTGGTATACTAAGTGAAGGAGCATCAGCAGCCACAGTTTTTGGCCCTATGACTTGTGACGTTAGGAAAAAGTTACTAGTGAACAAGATTGCAGGTGATGATACTTCTGAAATAAAATATGAAGCAATACCAGATCGACAAAACGAAGGAGACATGTTTGACTTTTCTGTGAAAACAGATTGCGGTAAGAGACTCTTTGAGCAGTTAGATAGAAGCTATCACAAAAACAGTACAGCTTTTAATTGTGGATGACGGGGTTAGAGATAGTTTCATGTATTCTCCAGACGTTGTTAAAGTTTTAAAACATTCCAAAAAGTGCCCTTCCAAGAAAAATGAATGGCCCACAACCTTCAAAAATTTGTGGGTGTGTTGAATTAGAAGTTGGTCAATTAAAAATAACAATATTATTAAACAACAGAATTGACGACGTTAATATGTAACGGACATTTTAAAATTGCTAGTAATATATGTCTTACACCTTACATCGGAAAGCATCCGAATAAAATAAAACCTAAAACAGTGACAAGAACAGAAAAGCCACCTTCATTAAACAGTAAAATTCGCAAGTTAATTGCAAAAAACCTAAATAGTAGATGAATAGACTTGACGAGCAAATGTGACAGAGAGGTGACGTCAGTTGAAGGTTGGCAGGGACTGTCCCTAGCACCCTAAAAAAGAGAACTCAAGGATACTGCTTGAGGAAAACACCAGACTTTCCAACTTATTTAAGTTCATCGGTAACAATATAACAAAGTTAGGGGTTTTTCAAAACAGCATGGATCCATCGCTTAAAGTTGAATTAATAAGTTCGGCATGCGTGGATTTAATAATACGTGTGACTTTGATGCTGCATATCAAATATTTGCTGCGGTTATAACAGATAGCATCAAATACAGAGAAGCTTTATAAAATAATTTTTACGTTTCCAACACCATTTTAAAAGTTGCCTCGTACATCGTTACAACAGGAGTGACAGCACAGAAAAAAAGAAAATAGGAGCTACTGTTTTAGATGCATTATTAAAACCTGGAGAGTTTTCAAACCAAGGTTTTGTAAAAATTACGACTGCTGAACAGACTGTTCTTCTCGTCTAAGAAAATTGAATATCCCACCGTCTGTGTCGAAAAATTATCAATGCTCTTCACCACATTGTCCCTCACCAGTTTCAACTAGAAAGGTTGCAGCAACATCAGTAATTTTCACAGAAAATGAAAGTGAGTGCATTGATAATATATCATTGTACGCTTTTGGGGAAGAAGATGATACAAGCCCTTGTCTACTGTTCATTCCAGACATCACTGTTGTTCCAACAGATTTGTTCTTAACTGATTCTGAGATGTCTAAAAAGGTAAGTTTATTATTTTGTTTATAACTTGTATAGACTAATGGGAGGATTGCCTTGTATTTTATAATCTGCAAAATATCTTATAATAATTATTTATGCTGGTAAAGTTTTTTTTTTATATAATGAAGTAATGAATAAAAATTTCCTTTAGCAAAAAACTGTTAAAAAACAAAACCACTAAAATCATTAATTTTTTATTGACTAATGAACCCTGCTTATAGAGTTGGATGTACCTGTAATCAGGTACATTTATGTTTATCAGGTTGGATATAAAGCATTTTTACGTGCCTCAACGACTGTTTTATTGACTTATTTCAATATTATAATCATTTCCATCTCAAAGACCATAATCTAAATATATACAACTCTTTAATATACAATATTACCGTACTTTTACAGATCATATTCACCTACATATTTAAATTATGTTTCCAAAATTCAAATATACATGTTCCTTTATTTACAACAGCTTATGTTTGTATATAAATAACAATATACATATACTATACAGATATTGAAAAACCGAAAAAGTCTGGTTGTATTTACTTATTTAATGTAAAAACATTCTTGAAGGCGCTGCAAAAGAACTTCAAGCTCTATGAAGCAGCTGGCCATAGATAGGAGAAGTTTGAATTTGAGTACCAATCAGGGGGACATACAAAGATATTCTCCTACAACAACGAACAGACAATGATGACTGATGTCTATTTTATGATATTGATGTTTGTGCAGCGAGGCTCATAATGGGACAAGATAAAGAAGAAGTCAAGGGATGAAATGCAGACACTAATGGACATGCTCAAAGAAAAGTACATGATCGATACAACAACTAGACAAGCAGGAACTTCCTTGTCCCCGGATGCAATAACACTGCTAAGGATTGCAGCATACTTTCCTCTAAAAGTGTTGAGTCACTAACTCCACCGGAAGTTCCCTTAACTCCTTCCGCTCACAGTGAACCAGGATCTACATCCTCTTCCATTGTGTCACACGTTCGATTGCCAAAATTGGAACTTAAACGCTTTGACGGCAACTCTTTACAATGGGTCAGTTTTATAAATCTTTTTGACTCAAGTGTACATAGAAATTCAGGTGTAACAAACGTAGCCAAATTTCATTATTTGTTGTCTGTATTGTCCGGAGAACCTTTGAGCCTAATTAAGTCTTTGAGTATCACAACTGCTAATTATCTAGTTGCTTATCAACTCCTAAGAGATAGATATCACAACCCAAGAAGACTTACAACTATTCATCTTAACCAAATAATTGATTTACCGGAAATAAATCAACATCAATCCGTGGCTTACGCACTTTTGTAAATGTATACTATGAACACAGCGAAGCACTAAAAGCACTAAACTGTGACGTCTCAACTCAAAGTAACCCTTTATTATCAGCTCTAATTTTGCGTAAAATGGATTCTGACCTACGCAAGAAACTTGAAAGTTTCCGCTCCTCTCAAGAAAATGTTGTAACTCACTCATTACCAGAAGTGTCAGAAATAATAAAGTTTCTCAATACAGAATGTAATCAAGCCGAAGACGCCGGATTACACATAACTCATAAAAATAATGTTAGCCGTTCACCTCAGAACAAAAATTCAAAAACTGTTTCATTCTCCGAACGTTTCAAACAAGTAGCCTTGATCTCTGTACACAAAAATAATCCCGCATGTTTCGCTTGTAGTGAACATGACCACCGCATATACTCATGCACAACTTTTAGAAATCTCTCCCCTCAAGAGCGTTATCAGCTCGCTAAGAAGGAACATTGTTGTGTGTCTTGCCTAGGCTCTCATGATATAAAACAGTGTAAATCACAGATGACATGTCATACTTGCCACAAACGTCATCATAGCCTATTGCATTTTTCTCAAAATTCTTCGCAGAATGACTATAACAGGTCTCGTAATGACAAGACGACCACTGTAAAGCATGACCACAAACGACCTATTGAAGGTCACACTCCTAAAGCCAAATCTAGTGAACCACCAATGATGTCCGCACATTCTTCAACTCTCCCGGATACGGATACTCTCACATGCTTAAAGGGACTTAAGCCATGGGTCCTCATATGCCTCATGTCATGGGCACTCATTTTGGCTTTGTCTTAATGGGACAAGCACCTTGTGATCAGCCTTCTCAAGCTGTATCGAACTTTGCTGTATCTCTTTTGTCTACTGATGACAATACCCTACACTCTGCTCTTCAACGTTTTTGGCAACAGGAAGAGCCCCCTCTTACCACAACCGTAAGACCGCAGAAGAAGATCTATGTGATACACACTTTAAAAACACTCACTCTCGCACTCCTAATGGACGTTATGTTGTCAGACTCCCCTTCAAAAATGAAAGTGTTCAACTCGGAACGTCTGAATCAATTGCTGAACGACGGTTCTTATCTCTTGAACAAAAGTTCAAATCTCACCCTGAATTTCACACCTTGTACAAAGACTTTATGTCTGATTATGAATCTCAAGGCCATCTGGTCAAAGCTGAGGATTTAAATCTTAACTCTTCGCACTATTTTCTGCCCCATCATGGTGTGCTAAAAGAAAGTAGCAGCACCACCAAACTACGTACGGTATTTGATGCTAGCAGTAAAACTAGCAACGATGTATCTCTCAATGATGTTCTATTAACTGGTCGCAAACTGCAAACAGACATTTGTGACATCATTCTTAACTTTAGGTCTCACCATATTGTGTTCTCATGTGACATCAAACAGATGTATCGACAAATTCAAATCCATCCTGATGATCAGCGATTTCAGCTAATTTTATGGCGTAACAATCCCTCTCAAGATCTTTCAGTCTATAAACTCACTACGGTCACGTACGGGATGAACAGTTCTCCCTATCTAGCCATCAAAACTCTCTCTCAGTTGGCTGAAGACGAAGGAGCTTCGTTTCCTCAAGTATCTCACGCTCTCCGACACCACACTTACGTTGATACATCGTTACTGGTGCTAAACCATCGAATCTGCTCTTCAACTTCAAGATGAGCTCATCCAACTACTTGCTCGAGGTGGCTTTGAACTCCGCAAGTGGGCGTCAAATTCAAGTCAGCTCCTACAGAACCTTCCGACGAATCATTTGGAACCTCCTGGATTTCTGAAAGATTCTCAACATCCCCAACTATCTATTTTAGGACTTCATTGGTCACCTGATGAAGATACATTCTGCTATAATTTCAAATACTCCCAAGATGTTGTGACTAAACGGACTATACTAAGTCTAATTGCTAAACTATATGACCCCTGTGGCTTTTTAGCTCCCCTAATCATGCTAGCAAAATGTTTTATGCAGTTACAGCAGAGGTTTTGATTGGGATGAACCTCTCCCCTTTGAACTCAAGCTCAAGTGGCAAAACCTTATTTCAGACATTCATACAAATCTCTCTAGCATTCGCATTCCTCGAACCTTCCAACTCAACATGTCAACCCGCATTGAATTGCACGGGTTTTCAGACGCATCTGAAGTTGGCTATGCCGCAATTGTTTATTTTAGATGTGAACACAACAATGGTAGCATCACAACTAGACAAATTATTTCTAAGACTAGGGTTGGCCCATTGAAGAAGGTTACATTGCCGCGGCTTGAACTCTGTGCCGCACACCTCTTAGCCCAACTAATGACTTATTGTATAAATCAGTTTAGACATCTGACTCTTGACTACACATATCTATGGTGTGACTCATCAGTAGTGCTAACATGGATACAAACCCCCCATACCGTCTAAAGACGTATGTAGCAAATCGGGTAGCACAAATCCAAGAATTAATCCCCTCTGAAAAATGGCGTCACATTAAGGGCACAGAAAACCCTGCTGATTGCGCTTCTCGAGGTATTCTGGCCTCACAACTTGTAAATCATCCTCTCTGGTGGCATGGCCCCGAATGGTTAAATCTTTCAAATTCACAGTGGCCTAATCCCCGATTCACTCCTGTTAATTTAGATCTCTCTCAAGAAGTTAAAAATACACCTCTCACTGTACTCACGTCTACGGACCCCGCAGAACTCTAAGCTCTAACTCCTGGACACTTCCTCATCGGTGCTCCAATTGCAGCGCTTCCAGAACCTAATTTGCGAGAAGTGCCCTCTAATCGTCTCCATCACTGGCAGCTCATTCAAGCCTTCCATCAACGAACTTGGCATAGATGGCAACTAGAGTACCTGCACACTCTTCAGCAACGCTCTAAGTGGACTGCTCCACAAGACAACCTCAAGGTCGATGATCTGGTGTTGGTCTACAACTCCACTCCACCACTCACATGACCGCTAGCTCGCATTACTGCGGTCCATCCTGGCTCAGACGGCATGGTTCGGGTCGTCCAACTGAAGACAGCTCAGGGAACCTTAACACGCCCAGCAGCCAAGGTCTTCCCATTACCTATTAATTAGAGGACCTACATTTAATCGGCCTGCCGCCCAACTCAAAGGACATTAATTATGTGATTCATTCTCGTTGAAGTAATACTTCAAGGCGGCCGGTATGTTCCGTACTTAGTATAAGTTATTGTACATATAGTTAGTTGTAATTCATAATTCAGTAATTTAATAGTTTGTTCCTCTTATTTGTATTTATAATCTCTTAAGCATAAATTGTTATTCACATACTCATAATATATTCACATGTTACTGTATTGCAATTTAAATAATATTACTGGCCTCTATGCACATGCACTTGCCAAAAGTCAAATATCAGGTGACATTGTCTAACGCTTGTATCCGGTGGTATGAGCCCCGTCAACACGCTTCACCCCTATACCTAAAATTAACTTCCCAGTTGAACTCATGATGCTATGCAAAACGGTTCACTTGGCGTCGCGATTGCCGTGACCTCTCTTATAGTGAATAATTTTTGGTTTCATTAGTCAGTGATCGTGTTTTCTCGTCTCTCAATCTCTCTACTCTCAATCTACTCCGCATTTAATTCAAAGTGAACTCTAACAGTGTTGTGGTGTGCTCAAAACTGACCACGGGACAACATCGACACCCCAGGCCTGGTGGATCTATCTCTACGGTCATCTCAACTCTCATCTTCTCAGTTCTTCGCTCCAAGATATGTACTATCTCCTCTAAAGGTACAGTTGTTTCCTTTTCATTACTTTCTACTTATAAAACGCATCTCCCTGTGATCGTTCGTGGTAACGTCTTTTGTAGTGTTTCCTCTACTAACGTGGATGTTAGTTGGTCCTCCGAAAAGGCAATAAGCTTTAAAAATCTCTCAAATCACCCTCAATACTAAACAAAGCGTACGAATAATTAATATTGCGTATATTACTATCACTATACGTATGTCAATTTTAATTCTTTGTATGATACTTTGTAGCAGACAGCCACGCGGCAGAAAGGGTAACTATCGCTCGCGCATGCGCGAAGCTGGGGGAAGGGAGGTTGACGCGCCGCGCCGTGAGCAGTGGTCGTCGTGCCCAAGCAAAGTACGCTCACGCCGCCCCAGTGAAGAGACCCTTGAGGATCTGGACTGGATGAGTAGTATCGTAGTTTAAGTTTTGCGTAATCCTTTGATATGAATCGATTAGGCTAAATAATCAGAATGGGGGGGGAGTAGAACCATTAGGTAGTTTTTCGTTGGCAAATCTTTTAATGTAGAATTCCATACTTAGAGGGCTCAAGGGGATCGCAGCCAACCAAATAGTTTGCACCCATTATAATTAAATCATCCTTTTCAATTAATTAATTTAGAGCTGATCAAAGCTGGTTGTGATTAATAGGGAACCTGACGAATAGCAATCACGCAGCCGACGATTCGACTAGCCCTCACGCTTCTAAATTGTGTGGGAAACAGGGTCAAAAGAAAAAACCTTATATAATAACACACGGCCTCTGATTAATTAAAGACAATTTTCCGATCAAGCACCGACAGATCCCACAGCTTGTCTTCATATCGGTAGCAACCAAACCAATCACATTTCCCCCGCAAACCAGCGAAACCTTTCACCCCATTCCCCACAAATTTTAGGTCCCGCTTAGTAATGACATAAAAAAAAATTGTTCACAAGTAGATCTGCAGTTTATATAAATCTATGGCTCTTTATCTGAGAGGTGTGGTTAACTTTACGCTTCCACACTGAGGCAGTGACTTAGGCCACTTCCCGACTTACGCACTCCGAACAGAAGTATCTTGGAACTGTATGACGACTTGAGAGACAAAATTATACATTTTGATGAAAAGGCAAAAATAAACCTTCATCTTCTGTTGTATACAGCTTAAGATTGTTAGGGAGATTCTACATTTTAAATGTAACTTTAAAGTTACCTTCTTATCACATATTTTATTTTAATTCTTTGTTAATCTTTACGTTTATTTAGAAATTAAGCCAAACTAATTCATTGACTCTCTGTCTTTTTTTCTTATCGTTTTTATTTTGTTTTGTACATATTTATCTAGACTGTTTTCAATTATAATGTATGTACAAATGTTTTAATGTTATATTGTTAAAATAACCTATATTTTATCGTAATTTTTTGTTAATTTTTACATTTTGTTAGATAGCAAATATTTTTAGACACATTACATTAAGATGACGAGCTAGATGACATCATCACCGCGAGAAATAGCACTGTTTTTGGAAAAATTACGGGTGAGTGTTAAGCACAAATTATAAAACTTATACGAGCACAAAGTGTGCATTAAATGTTGATATCAACGCATTCCACTGAGGTGCTGGCTGAACGTGATGCTGGAGCGACAACAATAAAATGAGAGTAGGAGGGGCCCGGAATGAGGCCAGCTCTCTGATTGGTCCAATTTTTTGTGACGTCATCCAAGATGGCGGCGCCCATGTTTCCCGCCAAATTTCCTAACCTCACTTTTCCTAACCTCACTTTCTGTGTTAGCTGGGGAATAAGGATGTTAATAATACTACAGTATGCATCTAATGGACTTTACTATTTAAATTTTACTCAATTTACTACATTCTATATAATATTCTTCATCACTCCCACCTGAAAAGGAAAAAAAAAATCAATATTAGTTATCGTACAAAGAAAACTAATATTATACATTGTATTGCATGCGTATCTGTATATGTGTACCAAATTTGAGCGAAATCGGACGGTAAATAATGAATAAACAGGGTGTTATTGATTTTCCTATTTTGGTTCGCGGCTCGATTTAATACTATGAATTAAACTACACTCGCTGAGGCAAATCGATTCAGTCGGAGCTTCCCAGCTAGCTACGTATCGCATTCTTCACACTCAGTCTACAGCAACTGCT
>JAQJVL010006703.1:0-27599 GCA_035578905.1 Stictocephala bisonia | reverse complement strand
ATGATGTCGAACCCTGAGGCAACTTTCGGGCCTATTTATTGCATTTGTAGCGATGTGTTACATCGCGAAGACGACTTCCTTAGGTTACTAGACCGCATCGGAGCTGACGAGTGTGGGGAGGAGTTGTATAATGCAGTACTGAGGCAGGTGATGGGGAGTGAAGAAGTTGCAAGCTCTACAGCGGACTTCGGGGTTGATGTACTCAAAGACGACTCAGACAAGGAGAACACATCACCCAGATCTAGAGCCAGCACTAAGTAGTTTGTTACTGTAGGTTTAGTCTGTAAGATGTACATATTGTAAAACATTTGTAATATTTTAAATAAAGTAAAAAAAATATAAAAAAAAAGAAAAAGGCTTCTTGGACAGAACAGTCGTTCTGTCCAAGAAGCCTTTTTCAAAAAACACACAAATGACCTTGACCCACAAATTATCCCTGTGACGTACTAACCTACGTCACCATGACGTCATTGTGACGTCACCATGACGTCACCGTGACGTCACAAAACTCACCTGTCAAACCATTTGATTTATGTGAGCCCAGCACCGGCAAATTACACTACTTAGTTAGATCAAGATCCAAAAGCCATGTGAATATAATAAAAATATCAAGTGATCTCCTGTTGCAAAGCTAAATAAATTCCATCTAGCCATTTAAGACATGCCTCACTGATCACGTTTATGCTAGCTTTTCCTTCCGTATTAGAGAGCATTCTGTAATTATGTAATTCGACGTTTGGAAAAACTCCCCGCAATCACGTGACTGATATAGTGTCAATCCCCACTTTCCGTAGTTACATCTACCCACGCAAGTTCGGAAACGAGTCCACAGAATTCATACCCAGATATGACGGATCGTTAACTTACTTTGCCACCAAAACTGGTCCACGCTATGGCCCAGCTAGTATTGGGCAAAAAATCTGAGTTGTTCAAATGGAGCTCCATATCTTAAACGCTACAACTTCAATAAACTCAATATTTCGTATACATCAAAACATCACACCAAATGCGAGAGGCCACATACAACACCTAGCGAAAGCCCCGCCTAAATGACATTAGCCTTAATACTATTGTTGTGGCAATACTTTCAGATTGTATTCTTGTTCGTATTTCAGTGTTGCAACTGCGGTAACACCACTAGGTAATGGAGCTGTTGTGGCACGGACTTCATGTTGAATTCTTGTTCGTGTTTCAGTGTCGCAACTACGGTAACACCACTAGGGAATGGAGATGTAGTGGCAAGGACTTAATGTTGAACTCTTGTTCGTGTTTCAGTGTCGCAACTACGGTAACACCGCTAGGGAGTGGAGCTGTTGTGGCAAGAACTTCATGTTGAATTCTTGTTCGTGTTTCAGTGTCGCAACTACAGTAACACGCTAGGGAATGACTCTGTAGTGGCATGGACATAATGTTGAATTCTTGTTCGTGTTTCAGTGTCGCAACTACAGTAACACGCTAGGGAATGACTCTGTAGTGGCATGGACTTAATGTTGAATTCTTGTTCGTGTTTCAGTGTCGCAACTACGGTAACACCGCTAGGGAGTGGAGCTGTTGTGGCACGAACTTCATGTTGAATTCTTGTTCGTGTTTCAGGGTCGCAACTACGGTAATACCGCTAGGGAGTGGAGCTGTAGTGGCACGAACTTCATGTTGAATTCTTGTTCGTGTTTCAGTGTAGCAACTACAGTAACACGCTAGGGAATGACTCTGTTGTGGCATGGACTTAATGTTGAATTCTTGTTCGTGTTTCAGTGTCGCAACTACAGTAACACGCTAGGGAATGACTCTGTAGTGGCATGGACTTAATGTTGAATTCTTGTTCGTGTTTCAGTGTAGCAACTACAGTAACACGCTAGGGAATGACTCTGTTGTGGCATGGACTTAATGTTGAATTCTTGTTCGTGTTTCAGTGTAGCAACTACAGTAACACGCTAGGGAATGACTCTGTTGTGGCATGGACTTAATGTTGAATTCTTGTTCGTGTTTCAGTGTCGCAACTACGGTAACACCGCTAGGGAGTGGAGCTGTAGTGGCATGGAATTAATGTTGAATTCTTGTTCGTGTTTCAGTGTCGCAACTACGGTAACACCGCTAGGGAGTGGAGCTGTAGTGGCATGGAATTAATGTTGAATTCTTGTTCGTGTTTCAGTGTCGCAACTACTATAAGACCGTTGGGGAGTTGAGCTGTTGTGGCACGGACTTCACGTTGAATAATTCTTGTTCGTGTTTCAGTGTAGCAACTACAGTAACACGCTAGGGAATGACTCTGTTGTAGCATGGACTTAATGTTGAATTCTTGTTCGTGTTTCAGTGTCGCAACTACCATAACACCGCTAGGGAGTGGAGCTGTAGTGGCATGGAATTAATGTTGAATTCTTGTTCGTGTTTCAGTGTCGCAACTACTATAAGACCGTTGGGGAGTTGAGCTGTTGTGGCACGGACTTCATGTTGAATAATTCTTGTTCGTGTTTCAGTGTAGCAACTACAGTAACACCGCTAGGGAGTGGAGCTGTAGTGGCATGGAATTAATGTTGAATTATTGTTCGTGTTTCAGTGTCGCAACTACTATAAGACCGTTGGGGAGTTGAGTTGTTGTGGCACGGACTTCATGTTGAATAATTCTTGTTCGTGTTTCAGTGTAGCAACTACAGTAACACGCTAGGGAATGACTCTGTTGTGGCATGGAATTAATGTTGAATTCTTGTTTGTGTTTCAGTGTCGCAACTACGGTAACACTGCTAGGGAATGACTCTGTTGTGGCATGGACTTAATGTTGAATTCTTGTTCGTGTTTCAGTGTCGCAACTACGGTAACACCGCTAGGGAGTGGAGCTGTAGTGGCATGGAATTAATGTTGAATTCTTGTTCGTGTTTCAGTGTAGCAACTACTATAAGACCGTTGGGGAGTTGAGCTGTTGTGGCACGGACTTCATGTTGAATAATTCTTGTTCGTGTTTCAGTGTAGCAACTACAGTAACACGCTAGGGAATGACTCTGTTGTGGCATGGACTTAATGTTGAATTCTTGTTCGTGTTTCAGTGTCGCAACTACGGTAACACCGCTAGGGAGTGGAGCTGTAGTGGCATGGAATTAATGTTGAATTATTGTTCGTGTTTCAGTGTCGCAACTACTATAAGACCGTTGGAGAGTTGAGCTGTTGTGGCACGGACTTCATGTTGAATAATTCTTGTTCGTGTTTCAGTGTAGCAACTACAGTAACACCGCTAGGGAGTGGAGCTGTAGTGGCATGGAATTAATGTTGAATTATTGTTCGTGTTTCAGTGTCGCAACTACTATAAGACCGTTGGGGAGTTGAGCTGTTGTGGCACGGACTTCATGTTGAATAATTCTTGTTCGTGTTTCAGTGTAGCAACTACAGTAACACGCTAGGGAATGACTCTGTTGTGGCATGGAATTAATGTTGAATTCTTGTTTGTGTTTCAGTGTCGCAACTACGGTAACACCGCTAGGGAATGACTCTGTTGTGGCATGGACTTAATGTTGAATTCTTGTTCGTGTTTCAGTGTCGCAACTACGGTAACACCGCTAGGGAGTGGAGCTGTAGTGGCATGGAATTAATGTTGAATTCTTGTTCGTGTTTCAGTGTAGCAACTACTATAAGACCGTTGGGGAGTTGAGCTGTTGTGGCACGGACTTCATGTTGAATAATTCTTGTTCGTGTTTCAGTGTAGCAACTACAGTAACACGCTAGGGAATGACTCTGTTGTGGCATGGACTTAATGTTGAATTCTTGTTCGTGTTTCAGTGTCGCAACTACGGTAACACCGCTAGGGAGTGGAGCTGTAGTGGCATGGAATTAATGTTGAATTCTTGTTCGTGTTTCAGTGTCGCAACTACGGTAACACCGCTAGGGAGTGGAGCTGTTGTGGCATGGACTTAATGTTGAATTCTTGTTCGTGTTTCAGTGTCGCAACTACTATAAGACCGTTGGGGAGTTGAGCTGTTGTGGCACGGACTTCATGTTGAATAATTCTTGTTCGTGTTTCAGTGTCGCAACTACTATAAGACCGTTGGGGAGTTGAGCTGTTGTGGCACGGACTTCATGTTGAATAATCCTTGTTCGTGTTTCAGTGTGCCATTTTCGACGACTCGTCTCAGGACAAGCCCTGCTGTGAACCTCTTCTTTGCGTAGTACATAATATAACCCATTGGTATTGTGAGAGACCAGAGAACACAGTATGAAAGTCACGTACTTAATTATATGAATAAAAAATGATCCAGAACTTAATTTATGTTGATATATTAACCTGTTTTCTGTTTACTTGAATTAATTTCACTTGTAAGCTACATTAGTTTGTGGTATGTGAATGAATATGTAAGATGCGAAGCTAGATCGTTTAGCTCAAGGAGGTTGAAAGAAGAACTCTGCATTTCTCAAGCCCAAACTTCAGTCAAACGGAACTTTGTGACGGTACGTTGAGTTTGTTCTGCAGTGATATATATTAAGAAACATTCTACCTCTATTCTACTTACAACAATTAGAACACGTCAGCTGCATGCAGACTTATTCTAACGATAGAATATTAAGTTACATTTAAATAGTTGTAACAGTTCATAAAACTTATTAAAGAACTGTTATTCGGTATATTAATCAACTAGCTGCGCAGTTTGGGGCTTCGCCCCGAGCCCCCGTCCCCCAGTTGATATCTGATACTACCCAAGCTGATCGCGATTTCTACCCAGGTTACTACCTAAGTTTAAATCATGTGTATCTACTCAAACCTTTTAAGGTTTCAACCCAAGTTAATAATTGGTGCTACCAAAGTTGATTACGGATACTACCCAAGTTGATTACGGGTGACTACCCGAACTGATAACACGTGCTACCCACGTTTATCACGGTTGATACAAGCTAATCACGGTTACTACCCAAGTTGATCATGGTTGCTACCCAAGTTGGCCACGAGTGATTAACCGAGCTGATAGAGAGTACTACCCAAGTTGAACACGGCCGTTACCCAAGTCGGTTACAATAGGCTACTAAAGTTGATCACGAGTGCTACACAAGCTGATAACTGATGCTACTCAAGATGATCACGATTGACTAAAAAATTTGATTAGGGATGCTACTAAAATTATCACGATTGGTACCCAAGTTGTTTACAGGTAACTAACTACCCGAGCTGATAAACACGTGCTACCCACGCTTATCACGGTAGGCTACCAAAAGTTGATCACGGATGCTACCCAAGCTGATCACGGTTACTACCCAGGTTGATCACGGGTGCTACCCAAGTTGATTTCGGCTATCACCCAAGTTGATCACGCAAGGGGGTTTGGGGGCGAAGCCCCCAACGAGCAAAGCGAGTCTAATATCTATATAGCCGCATGTGTAACTCACTCACTGACTCACGTATACAAATTCTAACCCACTTGCAGATGAGCTAGAAACTTGAAATTTGGCACACTTGTAGCTTTTGCCAAGCAACCGACGGGAAAATTCCGAAAATTAAAAAATTTTAATTTTTAACCCTAAAAAAAAATCAAAATGGCGGACGGGAAATTTGAATTCTGTGCAGAGTTTTACGAACGGCTTAATTGTGGGCAAACCGTTGGTTGTAGAACAAATCGGACAGCATACTTCAGATTTGTAATTAAATTTCCTACAATTTTGATCAGATAATTTTTTTGTATTTTTGATAATAACTACGCAAAAAATCGTCAATTTTCACATTTCGTTCAAAAAATGTTATTTTTGTTATGTTTTTCGTATTTTACTGCATTATAACGATAATTTAAGAACTTAAACCCCTATACACTACTTAATTTTACTAATTTGTTATCAAAACTACTATTACATTCGATTTTGCACTGTCCGTAACCTAGAAAAAATCCAAAATGGCTGACGTGAAAACGTTTATCTTTTTGCAGAGTTGAGGTTTTTGTTTTACTGAAACTTTAATTTTTAGTTTATATAACACTAAATGATGTATTCAAATTTACAATAAAATTCTGCACAAAAAATGTCCTGTATGTTTTTGAGCTATATAGAATAATTTTCTCAGAAAAAGTCGGTAAACTTGAGTTTTTTCGAAAATATGTGATTTTTTTGGAAGAGGTCATCCTATTTAATCATGATTAAAAGAAGCCAGAAAGCTACAACCTTACATACTGTTTACCCTCACATTTCCTGTTACTAAAATGTCATACAATTGTATTTTGCACTTTTCATAAAAAAAAAAAAAAAAAAAAAAAAAAAAAAAAAAAAAAAAAATCATAACGGCTGACGAAAATACGCTTACCTATTTGCACAGTTGAGATTTTTGTTTGACAGAATCTGTAATAATTAGTTGGATAACACCTAATGAAATATTCAAACTAACAATTCAATTCTGTACGAAATGTTTCATAAACTTTTTGTTGTATATTCAATCGCTTCCTCACAAAAAGTTTATAAATTTGAATTTGTGCCTCTGTTATCAACTTAAATAGTATCCAATAAAAAACTAAGGTAATTTCTTATGATCATCTTAGATAGAACACCCCCCCCCCCCCAGATCATATTGGAAGCCCCCTGTGATCAACGGATAATCACCCGTTATCATCTAAAATGGCGGACAGGAATTTTGAATTGCTGACAGTATACTTCAGATTTGTAATTAAATTTCCTACAATTTTGTTAAGAAGTAATTTTTGGTATTTCTGGTATTAACTATGCAAAAATCATCAAATTTCTTAAATCATAATTTAAGAACCTAAAACCCGTACACACTATTTAACTTTACTACTTTGTTACGAAAACTGCTATAAAATTTGATTTGTTACTTTTCATAACCTAGAAAAAATCAAAATGGTTGACTTGAAAACGCCGACCTGTTTGCAGAGTTGAAGTTTTTTATACTGAAGCTGTAATATTTATTTTGGAGAACATCTAATAGAATATTTAAATTATATACTTAAATGCTGTATATATAATACATTTCCTCACAAAAAGTAGGTAAAGTTGAGTTTTGTCAAAAATATGTTACTCACTTATTCACTTACGTATTCAAATTGTGTACAAAACTTAACGGACATTTAAACTATATATAAAAACAGTTTGTATTCATTTTTGTTGCCTAAAGGACAATCATAGTTTTACGCTGTATTTTCGGAATTTGTTTGTTAGTTTAGGCACCCTCCAGCGGCTGCGATAAACGTTTTTAGAACAGTTGGTAGACCGGGCCTTTGTCGATTGAAACGAGTCGCTACAGCGTCTGCGAGAAACGTTTTTAGAACGGTTGGTAGAACGGTCCTCAGTCGATTGAAACAAGTCCCACCGAGGTTATATATGGATGATGCCACTTTTCATGCCTCAGTCTGCTGACACCCTACGGCCTCTACACGCTTGAATTACCTTCAGTACTGAACTGTTCAATTGTTTGGCTTTCTGCCCTATTGAAAACTGAATCGTTTTCACTGCATGGTGAGACGAATCTTCTATCATCGCTATTTTTCAACATAAACTCTAGGTTTATTCTCTCGTTCTTTCATTTAATACGTTTTTATTGTGATTAATAATCAAACACGAGTTTCTTCTGATTGTTTTCGAGACTTTATATTATTTTTTTGTTTCCAATTTCTTCTTCTCCATTTACTTTAATTGTAATTTTACATTTTAACTCTCTACGATGGCTTCTCATCAACAGAATTTTTTTGTGTTCCGAGGGGTCCTTTCATCAGGGCAACAATGAACTCTTCACATGGAGTAGAAATGCTCTGTGTGTGGCTAATTCTGCTTGTGCCCTTGCATGGAAGAGTCTTGGTGGACATTTTACGACAACTGCAATTGATGCAATCCTTATGAGTGGTGATCGCATTTACAAAACACTGCGTAGTGAGAATTGTACTGGTTATGGGCGGTACTTGTTTCCAGAAGAATTACCATCAGTCATTCATGTTTTGAATCAGTCAGTTTCTATGTTACAACTAGAGCACATTTACGATGCACTTTATCCCCTAACGAAAGATGATTGGTATGACACTGTTTCGTCACTTACTGAAAAATTACAAGACATATTGGCTGCAAATCAACAAGATATCGGATTCCTTTTCACGGGTCAAACAGTTACTGTCTCCTTTTGGAGGTTAAATGAATTGCTATATCTGTTTGATCCACATCCAGTGAATGAAAAGCGCCATTTTGATTTGTCCAATGATGGTAATAATCTGACCCGCCTATTTCTGTGTGACAGCTACTTTTCACTGGCCAGTTTGATGTTGTTGAATGCAGCTCTGGATGGAGTTGCAAAAAAGTTCACCATAACTCAGCTGACTTTGGGAAAAACTGCCACACAAGACCTTACTATTGTCCCTGAAGAACCGCGAATTGATGACCCTCCAAACCAATTGTATGAACCAATCTGTACATCTAATGTAGACTCGCAGGATTCTTATGTCGATGTTAAGTTAAAATTGATGCCTGTGTTAATGTTATCACCCTTAAAAGAAATGTCTCCTTCGACCAGGTCATTATTTAACAAAATGCTTGGCAGACCTATAAAGTTTAAGCGAGGACGTCCAAAGAGCTTCTTGACAAGTACTCGACAGAAACAGCTTACAGATGCAAAAAAACGATAGAGTAAAAATAAACCTCAGATAAATAGAGGTGGTGTAAGTCGTTACACTGACCAGCCCTAAATCAACCGAGAAGCTGTCCGACGTTACACCGAGCAGCATCCCGAGATCAATCGAGAAGCTGTTCGACATAACGATCAGAATCCTGGAGCTTCCTGCCAGAGAGTAGAAGCTTTTAGATTGAAGAATCCCTCATTTTCCAACATGAGACACGTTCCTGCTCTCCTTGCTCGGAAGATTGGTGAACAAGGCCCGATGGCGTACTGGAGAGACTACGATTTAAATGGCATTAGTTCATTTAAACTCCGTAAAGTATGTCTTTGGGAAGATGAAATTTACAAGTGTTTGTTCTGTCATGCTCGACTGTTTGAGGAAGAGAAAGACAGAAAAAAGTGGTGCTGTGGTGAAGGAGCATATAATATTCTTAATCTACCTCCTTTGGACGCGCTGTTTTATACTGATCGTCATTTTCTAGAAAGAGCCAGAACATACAACGACCTGTTTGCCTTCTGTGCACTCGAGGTGTCTGGTGGGTACCGTCATCCTAGTGGACTCTCCTTCTTCAAAATCGAAGATAGAATGTACCACCATGTTTACAATCTGGACGCCGATGGTCAAAGGTTCGCGCTTAGGGGTGGGGACGTTCAGTTTGTCAACCGGTGCCGTCTTTACATCGACGATGGTGAGGAGCGCAAGAATATTGCCATAGGTAGATCTCTCAATGCCAATTTGATTGAATCTATCAATTCTTATCTCACTTCTTCAAATCCTTTCATTAATGAATTTCGCCGTTTGAGCAATGATCCATCTATCAACGCTCACTTACAGTTTGAAATTACAAATAGATCTACCCACGACCCTGTTCTTGGTGATAGGCAAACAGGCGTGGAAGTGCACGCTGTTCTCAGTACTGAGGATTACGTCAATGATCCCCGGAAGTTGACTGTTTTTGAAGAAGGGTTCTGCACGGCCATCTTCTATGGATAGGAAGTCATATTTATATAGATATGATTTCACATGAATTAGTTACCTCCATGTTTTGTATACAATGTATAGAAACCATGATTTTTTAAAATAAATGTTGTATACAATAATGTTATAATAAAAAATAATAACTGAGCACCCTTAAACAGTTTTTTATTAAATTAACACGGCCGGTTTCGGCATTTATGCCATCTTCATATGTGTTATGTGTTTACAATACAAATAAAAATTAAATAAATAATTATCATAAAGAAACATATGTTAAATTAGTAAATATTTTTTGATTTAGAGTCTGGTTAGTGTTGTCATTGTTTTGTGTTGTGTTACAGTATATGTATATATATTTTCTTAAATATTGTATAGGCAGAGTTGGTATATGAAACTCATGATTTTTTTTAAAAAGTAAAGCATTTGTTGCTTTTAAATTAATAAATATTATTGAAATAAATCCTCTATATTTTATATTCATAATTTCGGAAGTAGAATAGGCCGTGAAACCCCGTAAGCGGGTTTTGGGGGCGATGCCCCCAACGACAAAGCGGTGAGTATTAAAAATACAAAGATAATATCCGCTAATATCTCATAATTAATAAAATAAAACACTGAACCATATTCGAACCAAGTATAATATAGTGTATTGTTTTAATGGCATTAAAATCTGAAATCATACCACAGTTGACAACCAAGTGAAGGGATCACATTTAAAAAAATAACGTAAACCTCAGCAATAACTTTGTGTATGGAAATGATGTGTTGGTTAGTTACAATGATATCGGAAAACCATTATTGGTGGACAAAATTTATTCGTCCTAATCGTTTTTATAGAGTTTCGGAGAGGTAACAGAACACTTAGTTCAATATATATATAATATATATACCTAGTATATAATATATTATTGGTTTTATTTCTCTGACATCACATATTACATTATTGTTGCTTATTGTATTAGAATTTACAAAAAATTTTTGACTAGGATAACAAAACTAGATTGATATTTATTAGGCAAATCGTAATACAACGGTGTATTTTCATTTTGTGTATAGCTATAGTGTGTTCTGTGGAGCTTTTATAACAGTAAAATCATACAATATCTGCTTGCGCAGCTTTTTATTATAGTGAACGAGCAACGTGTATGCCTGCTGTACATTTCAATCATTTTAAATTACGAAATGTCAGTTTATTAGAATATTTTCCAAAAAATCGTCTCGATTAGTTGTTGAGAGCGCCCTCTGTGGTAATTTTGTGCAGCCCTCGAGCCAGTTTCAACGTACTGAATTGTGTATATTGCATTTTTTAATAAACGTTATGTCTACTATAAACTAGAAGTTGAATATATTTGTGGTCTTTACAATATGATCCTTAATGATGATTACACTTAATTAGTAAAACACAATTAAATTGTATATTATTCTGGCTCTGTTAAATGAATGGTTATAATATTGAAGTGTTATGAGTATTTACTATATGTGGGCGGGTAGTGTGTAGCACTTTCTTTCCTCCTGCGATCTGCAATTTGGCGATTGGCGAAATACAATGATTTATAGTATGTTTAAGAACCGAATAATTTTATCAACATATTAATCAAATAAAAAAAATAAAATTATAGGACTTTGATGAAAATATAAGTTCTATTCTTAGCTTATTAATGCTTTAACCGTGATTTTTTATAGAGTAATTTAACTATGTTATCCTTAGAATCTCCAATTTAATAATGAATCCGAGAGATTACATTTGGAGGACGTAAGAAAGGAGCCGGTAGTGGATATTCATAGTCTCAACTCTAGATCGAGAAATAATTTGCATTTGAGGTAGTAAATTTCTGGCCGTAATTGTATCAAATATATGGTGAGGAATATTGGATTCTAGTAGCGCGATGTTAAATAGAAAACCATAAATATGGTCACGCAAACAATATGAAACAAATTATATATTGAAAAAATAGGGGTGAGCATGTCCTAATATTAGTAACTACGGACTTCTAGTAATCTCAAAACTTACCAATTTAATCTGATATATTAAACACAAGCACAACTACAAGGGAATCATTCATGTATAATGAAAGTCTAATGTTTAAAGAGTTAACATAATAAAAAATCAATAATAAAAAAATGTGCTGCCACTTCTGTACAGTTAGTAATTTATTGGCTGTTGCGTGTTATTTTATAAGGCATTAATTCGGTTTCTATTTGCCTGGTTTTATATACAGTAACGCATATAGCAAACTCAGTATATGTTAATATAGGTACCTTTATAATAAATAAGCTTATAAATTGTCAGAACATAGATAGTTATGAACTGTGATGTGTATCAATGAAAAATCTAGAAATATAGAAACAGACGTTTATATGTCAATCTATCAGGTATGTAATATGTTAGTTTTATTTACGTGTCAACAATGTATCTGTAGATTTCAGTAAAATAAAAATAATAAAGGTCTATAAGTTACAAGAATTGCATAAATATAGGTCATTGGAAATATTACACGTGAATGATGGTTATTGCACAAGTTACATCAGTTATTTTGCCTTAAGCCTAATTGTCTGAAGATGATGTTTACCCAATTTTAGTAGAAAGTCTAATGCTGACAGTACACGACTGGCTCCCATGCGTCCTGGAACTAACTTGTGGATGAGGTGTATAAGGCGTTAGAAGAACATATATGCTGAGACCAGTCTCACGATCTAATCAAATTTTCTCATATTGAATTGTGTATTGCGATATGGTACTGGTCAATTAATAAGTAAAACACGACCATTAGTTGTACATTACTAATTTTATTTATATTAGTAGTATTTAGGATCATATAAATACCAAGCACTTTAAATGAATTTATTCACAAAATATAGATTTATAAATGCAGACAGAGGACAACAGTTAAAACTAGATTAGAAATCTGAAATATATGAAAATAGATATATGAAAAAAAGGTCTTTTGCATTAGTTCTTGTGGGCTAGTGTTACAGGAATTCATAAGAAAATTAAAAAAGGTAAATACTAACTGTAAATGTTATTAGATGGATAGTATGTACTAAAGGATTTAAAGTGCTATGGATACCATTTGGAGAGTTGACGAATAAGGGATAGTAGTATTCTACAATTTTCAAACCGATCTAAAGAGGAGCTTAATTCATAATAAAAATCCACATTTTAAGTAGAGTTTACTATTATCTAAGTAATATATTAGTGTCGTGAAAATGGATATCCATCAAAAATTTCTGTGTTGACGGACAGAAGCTTCTCATGAGATCGCTTCTTGTCTCAATTGACAAGACCAAAAGTAGACTAGGATCGGTTGTTCTTAACTCTGTACGTGTTTTCTTTGTGCTCCGATGTTGATGCAATTATGAACCTAATGTACACTGTTAGCTGGACCACATCTGCAGAGTTAAAAGTGTTATTTAACAGAGACCATCCACGGCCCCTCCCTCACCCACCCCTCGCCGCCATAAACTCCTCCACTCACAATCACTCTACACCTATAAACCCAACCACTAGTGGGGGGGGTGTTTATGGTAGTGCGGTGTGGGTATGTGGTATTATGTACGGGTTAATAGTTTTTTGATTATTTTTTGTTTTATTGGGGTTTGATGTTTTGGTGGGAAAAAAAATTATCTATAGTTTTAAGTATTTATTTAAATTACAATATCACAATACTGCAATAACTCTTCTAAGTCAATAACTAAAATAAAGGCTTCACTCTAAGCCCCTCAAATCAATCCAGGAATAATTATATAACTAGAAAAATACGACCACTATAACAATTCAGTAAAAGAAAAATTCAGATAAATACAAACTAATTTAATGGAAATAACATGAATACAATAAAAAATTTTAAGAAAAGAAATTTAACGAGCTAGTATACTAAATCTCAAAATATAAAACATCGATATCTCACATCGCGCGCCAATAAAAAGAATAAAATAATCAACGATTAATTTATACTATCCACAAAAATAAAAAGTAGATCAACATACACGATAAACATAAATTCACACTAAAAAACACTCCTCACAAATGTTATCTTATAAAAACACAACAATTTAACCTACATTAATAATATGAAGAAATAATATTTATTCAAACAAATAAATCCATATAGATCTAGTAGTTTTTATCACATCAGTAAACAGAAATTGTTTGTTGTCTTTTTATTTGTGGTTTGTTAATATTTGTGAAAGTAGGTCTCAAGTTGGTATTGATTTCTGTGTTTTTTTTTTTTGTTTGAGTTATTTATAAGATTTAAATTAAATAAAATTATAAATAATTGTTAAATATTTAAAAACATAAATATTTATAATAACCTCTCAAATGTATAAATAAGATAGATAAATCCAAAGTTTAAATAACCAAACCTACATTACTATATGGATTAGATAGGGTAAAAATAAATAAAAATATATATATTTTAATTATAGTAGTGATTGATTTTTTTCGTGAGTTTGTTTTTGTCATCATATAATATTCTCAAGAAACTACAGTTATTTAATTTTTTTTGTTTGGTTTTGTGTAGTTGGTTTGTTAAGTTAAAGAAGGTAAAAGTAAAAGTATTATATAAAATAATAATATATTTAAAAATTATAGAAAAATAATAAATTATAATTATTCTTTAAATTAAGAAATACATTAAATAAAACACACACACATTAATCAATAAATATTATTTACTCAGAATAAGATTTTATAAAAAAGATCTACAAACTCTTTCAACTCTAATAAGAAATAAGTTATATATTATATCAAAATTTAAAGTAATAAAGATAAAATGTTATTGAAATAAAAATAAAGAAATAAATATATAGAAAAAAAAATAGAAATATTTATTAAATATATTTATATAGAGAGATATTTAGATATATAGGTATTGTATAAATATTGTGAGATATATTATTGTAAATTAATTAAAGGATATAATTAATTTAGAATTATTATAAATATAATATAAAAATAATGAATTAATAATTAAAAATGATAGTATTAAAGAATTAATTAATTATTTAGTAATATAATATAAAGAAAAAATATATATAAAATATAATTACATCATGATAAAGATATTTAGAGATATGAATAAAGAAGAGCGCTGTTAAATACTTACAATGAGATAATAGATTAAATCTTCTTTATTAATAACGTATCATAATAATCACATAACGCCTAATCATAATTTAAAGTTTTAACCAGTAAAGAGAGAGAAGAGACGTAATCTTAAATAATATATACCAATTAAGAATTTAATATCTCTGAGAGAGTAATAAAAACCTATTTTACATTGCGAATATAGAGAGTAGTCGTTCATACTATTAATATTTAGATTTTACTCTCTCTGTTTAAGTCTTAGTGTAAGATAAGGTGTTTTGGAGTTATCGTCATATTTGTACCAGAAATTTAATACTCATAATAGAGATTATCTTATAAAAAATTATAAGAATTATATTTTATTAATAAATTTTTAGATTATTAAATTAAGATGTTGTTGAGAGTTTTTTTTAATGTTATAGATAATAATAATTTTTTTTATATTTATTAATTTATGTTTAGGAAGTTTTTATTAAGAGTTTGTTTTTAGTGGATTGTGATTGAGTTATTAGGATGATTGTGGTTTAAAAATGGTGTATTAGTGTTAAGTTTTATACACAACAGTTACACTATCAATAAAGAAAAGATAATAAATTGATGAAATCAGAGCTTTTCACAAAGAAATTTTGGAAAAGATATAAGGAGAGTAATAGATATATAAGTAAAAATAAATATAATTAACAGAGATAGTGAGATTTGTAATTTATATTTTGTTTGTGAATGATTTTTATTTAGAGAGTTAATATTGTTGGACATTTCATAAAATAAAATATAAATAAATTAGCATTATGTAAAAATTAAAATAGAAACAACCTTTAGTAAGAAAATAATGTTGACATTTTTAATTTGTTGTTAGAAGTATAAAATAATAAATGTGATATTAAATACAATTAATAGAGTTTTATATTGTGTTTTTATAAAAAAATATAGTTTAAGAATTTAAGAAATATAAAATAATAAGAGATAGAAGAATCAATAAATAGAATATATCTTAAAAATTTTCTATAAGTACAAATTGACTATGTGATTTTGTTTTGTGTATTTTTTGAATTTTTTGATTGTTTTGAGTAGTATAGCGGTGTGGTTTTTTTGTGTTTGTAGAATGTTTTTAGTGTTGTTTTGGTGGTTGTGTGTTTAGTTTTGTTTTTGGGAATGTTGTTTATTGGGTTCTATGTGGGGGGTTGTTGTTTTTTTTGATTGTTGTGTATCTTGTCAAATTGTTGAGTATTTTTGTTGTGTTTGTTTTTATGTATGGTATATTTGTGATTTACTACTTTTAATATTGTTGTTTAATAGGATGAGGGATTCTCATTTGTCTTTAGTTATTGTTGGTATGTTTTGTTTTTTATTGGTTGATTGTTTGTTTGAGTGTGTAGTTTGGTTTGGTTTTGGATTTATTAAGTATTGAAGGTTTTTTGATTATATTATATTTGTATTTGTGTTGTTGGGTTTTTTTTGTTGTTTTTTTTTTGTTTTGTTTGTGTGGTTTGTGGGTGTTTGTTTTTGTGGGTTTGGGTTGGTTGGGGGTTTGGGTTTTGGTTTGGTTTGTTTTTTTTTTTTGGTGTTGTTTTTGTGTTTTGTGTTTTTTGTGGTTGGTGTTGTTTTGGTTTGTTTTTGTGTGGTTTTGGTTGGGGGTTTAGTTTTTTTTTGTGGACTAAGTATTCTATGTTTTGAGTGATGAGATTTTTTTTGTTTTTTGAGTTTATTTTTTTTGTTTGTGTTTTTTTGTTTTTGTTTTTTGAGGTTTATCGAGTATATTTCATCGTAGATTTGGTTGGTTTTTTTTTGTTTTTTTTTTGTTTTTGTTTGTTTGATTTTGTGGTTGAATTGTATATTGTATAGTTTTGTTGTTTTTTTTTGTTCTAGATTCATGAGTAGATAGAGTGAGGAAGTGTTTGAGAGGTAGTTTTGGTTTTTATATTGGTTTTGTTGAGTTTTTTTTTTTGTTTGTGTGTTTTTTTTTTTTTTAGGTGTTTGTGTTTTGTTTGTGTTTTTGTTGTTAGTTTGTGTGTAGTTTACGGTTGTGTTTTATGATGATGTATTTGATTTGTTGGGTTTGTTTTTTTGGTTTTTAGTGGATATATGTGATATTTTGTATTTACCATTTTGTTTAGTATTGTTGTTTTTGTTGTTTGTGTGTTTTTTGTGAGTATTTTGTTGTATTATATTTTTGTGTTGGATATGTTTGTTGTAGGTGTAGGTTTGGTTTTTTATGTGTTATGTTTTTTTTTTTTTTAGTTTTTTGTATCTTTATGAGTTTGTGGTGTTTATGTATGATTTGTTGTTTGTTCTTTTTTGTTTGTATTTGTTTAATAAGAAGGCTCTTAATTACTATTTCTCATATATTATGTGGGAATGGGATTTAGGTATGTGGTGTGTTTTGGTTTGGAGTGGTTTTTTGTGTGGTTTTGTTTTTTTTGTTTTTTTTGGTTTTGTTGTGTTTTGTGTTTTTTGTTTGGTTTGTTTGTGTGTTTTTTGTTTGTTTGTGGATTGGTGTATATGGGTGTTTTTAGTGTATATTTGGATCTTTATTATTAGAGATTATTATGAGTTGGATAGTTTATCATGTGGTGTTTGTGTGTGGTAGGTTGATATTTTTGTGTTTTAGTTGTTGGTTTGTTGTATTTTTTGTTTTTGTGTGTGGTGTTGTTTGGTTTGTGTGTGGAGTTTTGTTTTGTTTTTTGATTAGTTGGGTTTGTTTTTTGTGTTTGATGGTGTTTGTTTATTTTGTAATTTTTTTATGTGTTGATTTGAGATAATTGTTCCTTATATTAAAGATAGAGAAGAGTTAAATAAGTTACACAATATTATAGTTGTTAAGTTATATAGATATGTCACTACTACATTCACAATGAGGAGATATGTGTGGAGGGAGGATGGGGTAGATGAAGGTTATATCTCTGGTTTTTAGAAATTTATTTTGATTTTAAGTTTAAAATATATAAGTTGATGAAGATTATTGTAATACTGAAGAATTTTTCCCATTATATGATGTTGGATTGGGTCATCAACTTCACCATCACTGTCGGCAGACAAATCAGGGAGCCGAGCATGGCCCAGGAGTTGGCATGAAACATGCAGAAAAGAAGAAAACTCGCTAATACAACTATATTTACAATATAACACAAATCACAAATACAATATAACACAACACGATACTAATGTTTCACTATTATACACAAAAAAAAAATTGTAACAAACTCCGATGCAAAGCCAACTGGCTCAAATGCACTCTCCACTAACGCGAACCACCGAAACGTGGACGCGAGACACAGGCCAACAATGCAGCGCAAATCCGAAGCCGTTATACGGCAAGATGGCTGGGTAGACCACACTGAATTCCACAAACAAGCATTGCTTCGTCAAACCGCTCGGCAACAGTTCCCGCTGCGCGCGCAGGCACGCTAACCCCGCCGTACTGGCTCAAAATGCGCTATCCGAACGGAAGAACAAATGAACAATGTGACGCGAGAAACAGGCCTATAATGCGGGCGCCAAATCGACCCTTCTAAGGCCAAAGGCTAGACACACTGCAGGCGTTAAAGCCGGTAATGATATCCGTCCACCGCCTGCGACTCTACCCGCTGTCGCGCAAGCCACTGCTATCACATCACCCTCGGGGCGTGTGACCCGCACTCAATGTGTTAAGTGTTAAAAGAACTATATAATTAATTAATCTTTAGTTGACCTTGAAAAGGAACACATTTGAAATAAAATATAAAATGGTTTATTGAGACATACACTGTTTATACGAATTTACGATACATTACCGTTCTAAATTAATGATAATTGCTATTTAGGGTTTGCTTTACGGCATGACTCTCAACAGATTTTTAAAATTATTTATATTATTTCAATAAGAGAAATAATGTGAGCTTAAGAGAAATGTAAAATACACGTGTAAGGTAGGGAAAATAACCCCAATATTTAGTGACATGATATATTCACTAAATCGGAAACCAAAAATGCCCTATTGTGTGTGGTGGGATTGATGGTAGGAGTAGCAGTACTGAATTTGCATACGAACTTACAAAATACCATTGCCAGAACACCCTTCGAATGACGATTTGAATTGTAGAACCTTTACGCTCCTCTATCTCATTCTTCCTACTGATCCTTTATACTCGTCACCAAGCATCCTCATCTTAAGAGACCTATCTTAAGTTCATCAGCATAAAAGTTCACAAATGCTCCCATGCACATACAATGGTACTGACCCACCCACCCACCCATATACGTACAGTGGTACTGACTCACCCTCCCAAACATACACATACAATAGTACTGTATGTGTATGGGCATTACACATACACAAACAGTATTAATGATAATTAATATTTTAGTAAATGAATTCCATAATTTACCTTTGAAGATAATTAAACATTTATTTACCAATAATAAACAATTACTGCAGTATCATTTACTATTTCTGTTACTAATAAATGAATTCATTTGTGTCAAAAGACTGTTGTCACACATTCCCCAATGTAAACAGACAGTTGTAATCAAGCAGCAACGAAATTCTATAGATTTTACCTTCGATCTGGGAATAAATTGTTTATCAGTTGCTGTATCTTGTCCAATCTATTGTTAATTTATTGTCTTTTTAATTTGTTAAATATTTTACAATTGAAGGGTAGTTTTAAAGTCACATAATTAAAATTTCACTGTTTATCATGTTAATATTTACTGGAAAACGTTTATAAATATGTTTCGTTGTAATATACAGAGTTAGTATTGATATAGAATCGGTATTGATAAAGTACTTCTGTCAAAAATTCAATTGCTTCCTTATATTAAAATCCAATAAAGAGGCTTCAATGCTTATAAAAAATAGCTCTTTCCATATTTAAATACAACAAATAGAGGGCACTTCTGGGAGGGTTAAAAAAGCCTAGTAAAATCTCATTTTCACACAATATACCAACAACATGTAGGACAAACTTAAATCTTCTAGAAACCACTATCTTGACAAGCATCCCAGTAAGCTCACACGAAGTTCCCGTGCAAAAACTAACTGTGGGTGTTAACTTGGCATATTCCTTGACAGTCAAAATGCTAAAAACAGGGCGTATTTTGTTGTTTCAGAATATTATTTATTTTAAGATTTAAACTACAAATATAATTTTAACATGTTTAATTCCTCATCCTTTAATTTGGTAGTTGGCTTTGAAAGCCATACGTCAGATAGAGTTCATAATTGTATATTTCTACTATTACAAAACAATGACGCTACATTTCCTGTAAGTAAAGTTTGAGCGTCTTAATATGGAGTCAACAACTCTTAATAAATACATGGGTTTTGCTAAAACGAGTTCTCACATGAATACAAATACAGTTAGTATAAAAAACATGTTTATATAAATGTTTATACTATCTACAAACGAATTAGGGTTTTTTAATGTTTTTTTTGTAACAACAGTGAGTGGCGTAAACTATAATATAATCATTACAATAATTTTCAATGTAAGATGTTAAATAAACCGTCATAGTCGTTTTGTTGTTTTCTTTTTTGCAAGAAAATTAAGTGTTTGAAAAGAGCATATCCATTTTTTCCTGAAATAGGAGTGACATTAAACAACTAAATAAATACTGTCCTGTATAGAAATATATAGTGTTATAAATCGCTATTATTAGTTAGATAACGATTGGCATTACACCCTTCATTTTGCAAAACTTGAAAAAAGGCAATTTTGAATTTGACGTTCGAAGTGAGGGGAATTCCAAGTAAACAAATAAAGAATATATTGGATCCTTAAAAATTTTATTTATTGAGAACGAAAAAAGTCAAAAAAAAAAAAAAAAAAAAAAAAAACCAACAGAATGCTATTATCTTGGGCTATTATGGCCAGTCCAAATGGAAATGCCTTGACTGAAATTTACTTAGTTTTGTTCAACCAGTTATTAGCAAACTAGAAAAAATTGCTTTGTTGTTTTCCTATATGAAAAAGAACCACACTTAATTTTTTTATATAAAATTTACATTGACATAAAAATAGGTGTTTTTTAGAACATGTTATAATAGAAATCAAATAATAACAATTTGTTCAAAACCAGATTAAAAGTATAAAGAATATATAATATATGTGAGATATGAAATAAATGCCATGTGCGCAATGAACAATTATTAACTTTTAATGATGAAAGTAATATTCGTGACAACTTTAAATTGGATGTTTACAAATACTTTATTGGTTGTTCTAGTCAGCTGATATTCCTACTAGTTGTTACTGATCAGCTTACACTTTACCCACTAACGTTGTGGTAACATTGGGGGGTGGGAAGGATCTACACAATAAAGACTTTTTATGCTATCTCAGGTATCAACATAGATAAGGGAACGGTAAACCAATGGGAGCCATTACCTAACCCCCGCAGAACTTATATATATATATGCTTAATTATACTTAATTAATAATATCACTCATTTTACAGATTTTTGAGTATTTTTCAATATTTCATTTCACAAAAAATCCTAATTAATATTTTATCTGAACTTTTTATGTTTTTAGTTTTGTGATATTGAAGCTTGAATAATACTTCTTTTTTCATACAAATCCTTTAAAAATGAAGACTCCAATTCAAAGTCAAAGTTCATATTAATATACCGAGGTGAAGCCCATCTTAACACCAACTTGACGTAACATGCCGAACATGTTTACTAAATTTTGTAGGCAAAATACTGTTAATAATGTAGCCTACAAAATCACTAACATTATTTTTGTAGGCAAGGCCAAAAACTGTTAATGATCCTATTGAAAAAACTCTCGTGACCGATATAACGTGGCAAGAAGACCATTTCTTAATCCTCTTAAGGCTGTGATAACCAGCAACATATGTAATGAGTGTTTAAGAACATAAAAGAATACGATATTAATGATTTCGCATATTTGTAAGTAATTACAGGGTTATAATCTCAAAATTGTTTATGTAAAAGATAATATGTTAGAACTAAATGCAACAAATAATATGATATAAAAGCTAGTTCTTTATAACAGTAATATTTAATTTTTTAACAAATGTGTAATGTCTTTTACAATAATCATTAAGTTGTAAGTACTTGTCCATTCTGTACGTAAACTAATCAATCTCACGCCACAAAACTTAATTAATTATTGTTCACTACCCATTACTTTTCATTTGATTGAGCATCCATTCACAGGAGAGGGACAGAAAACTTATTTCTAGAAATTGCCCTAATTTTTGGTATCTTAATATGTTTATGCTACTTTTATAAGAGACAAATTAACATTTCCATCGCAATGTTCTAAGTTATTTACCCTATTGCAATATAACAACATGTCAAAAATAAAACGTCCCCCATTACCTGACGTAAATCGTGCTAAAAAATTTCAGTTTGTGATAGTCTGTGTATTGTTTGAATTACAAATATACTATTTATTATGTAAAATACTTCATGACAGTATAAAACCGCAACTTAAAATACACAACTAATACCTAATAAGGCAATTTATAAAAATGAGGACAAACATTCAAAATTTAACTATACACTTTTTTTCATTATAGAAAAATACATAATTCCCGTAACTATGAATAATTTTAGCTCCCAGTATCGTACGTGTCTACTAAATCTACTTGACAAAAAAGGAAAAATTAGAGGAACATGAGAAAATAAAATTACTTGATTCGCTATGTAACTGTTAAAATGCCATGAGGAGCTATTTTATATAAACAATTTTATTACTTCACCAAAGTTGAGCATATAGGATTAGATTTATATATGTTCTAACAATCATATCGTCACCCTATCATTTAGAAGTTTATGTTTAGTTAGTGACTTATTCTTGATCAACATATATGGGCCAGCTGTAAGGCTGGATGGTCTTTAAGACTCTTGAGACCCATCCCCCCACCAAAGCTGGTAAGCGTGCCAACTGGGGGATGGCTCAAAACAAGTCGAGCGATGGGATCACGGGTGGCAGTTGGAGGGTCAAAATAAAACTCGGCAGCTGAGCAAAACTAGTTTTATTACCAAGAAGCAAAAATTAATTAATCAAAAACGGCAGAAGGCCACAATATAAATTCGCACTTAAATCAATAATAACAAACCCTAAACTTAACAAGATAATACACAAAGCTACAAAACAACAAACTCAACAAATACCAAAATTACCAAATTAACAACTACATGGCCTATCTGCAGTTTAGCCGGAGACCCCCAAAACGTAAGACAATTTTAATGCCCACATAAAAGTGAAAATTTAGAACCTTTGGATCACAACACTTAAACCGGCAATTTAGCCCACACATCCCTTGATTCCACCGGGCCAGGGAGTAAGCCGGAATCCCTGGGCAGCTCCGAATAAGAAGTTAAGCAAAAGAACCATAATCCCCTTTTGGTGAGTTGAAAAATTAAACAATTAAAAAGAAAATCTAACACGGTACCGTTCGAGTAAAAATGCACTTCAAGACATCTATAATACAATTAACAACAACAAAAAATAAATAACGATCACTAGGCCTGCCTAAACATAATAATAAATAATAACAGAACTTAACCATAGGGACCTAACAAATATAAACTCTAAAATATCTAACAACAAAATAAACTACTTAAACTAAATAACAATAAATATAAATAAAAATTAACATCAAAAAAAATCTTTGTGTATTTTAAAGCTTTTCCTTTTTTTTTTTAATTAAAAAAAATATAAGTCCCCAATGGCTGTGTTGCATATCACTGTTCAAGTTTAGGCCTAGGCCACATAAAGTTCCACAAACATGTTTTTCTTCTTTTATATTTCCTTTTTTTTTTTTTTACAAATATTTAAACAGCAAAACCCCCAGCTCAGCCGCCGGGAAAAAAGATGGAACGAACTGACCTGAGGACTGAAGACTTCTACCACCAAAGATGTAGGGCGGGTAGCGGGCAACTCCAGGCTCCAACATGGTCCTCAGGCCAGGCTAGCAGTGCAGATTGGTCGGCAATCCCCGGACGGCAGGCCGAGGGCAGAAACGTCCTACTCAAGGACCCTGGACTGAAAGGTCAAACACAGCCATTAAACACAGTCCAGCCATCACAACAAAATATTACACATAACCACTAAATATAAGGGTGCATGATTTAACAAAACTGAACATGAAGAGCAAACAAGACAGTGAAAGATTAACTTTAGGCTATGAATAATTATGTTGGCAAACTCAGATTTAAAACCAATTTACAAATTTAACAAATTATAAAAGACGTAATTACGTATATGGAACTAAAAATGACAAACTGAAAACTAGGCTATGGATACATGAGCAATAGGTTAAAACATGAAAATCAAAGGGTACAGCTAGGCTAGGTTATTGGCAAAGAACAAAAAATATGGTAAATCGGTAACTACAACTGTAAAAAGGCTCAACAAAACATTATACAGAACTACTATTGACAATAAAGGCAGGTATAAAAAGCATTAACGGTAATTAACGGTAAGTAACATGGGAGCACATGGCTTTAACCTAGTCTGAGAAACATCTAGACAAAGAACACAAATTTAACAAAACTCTGAAAACACAAGCAAGAACGATTAAATATTATTGAAACAAAATATTTTCACCAAAAGGGTGATTAGATATTAAAACTTACAAAATGAACACTTACGTTTTAGTGTGTCTATCTGAACATGTCTATTTCTGCAGGCAGCACAAGACCACTGAACAGCCAGGCCAACCTAACCGAAGCTGCTGGAACACGGAACGAAACGGAACTGGGCCAACGGCCACCAAAGTACGCGAAACGCCGGGCAAAAGCGAATCTCAGGCAGCCCGGCAGACAACGACGAAAAAAACGAAACTGTACCGGTCCAAGACCCGGTACAACCTCCCTCTGCAAAACCTCAACACACCCAGGCAGGGGAGAAAACTCGGTACCTCAGGGAACCCAACAGAAGACGAAGAAGACCTCCGAAGAGTGGTGTTCCAAGGACGTCCAAGAGAAACTAAGAGGGGAAACCCCTCGAACAGGGAGCAAACTACCCAGACTGTCGGGCCCGACAAGAAAAAGAGAGAGAGAGAGACTCTCAGAACAGCCACCTAGGGCGCAGAGGTGATCAATCTCTTTGCCCCAAGAAACCCCCAACTCATCCCCAACCTCCAGCAGATCAGACCAATCCACCGCCGTACCCGCGGCCAACTGCTCCCGCAGCAACCTCCGGAGATTCAGAACATCACCCTCCGGAGTCACACACCGCGACCTCAACTCAAAAATTAATTCCTCCTTGACTAGGAGCGCAACATTCTGCAGATAGGCCATCTCGCAAAACAAAATTCTCAACAGTATACACAAAAAACGACAACTCCAGGGTCCAAGACTAACTAAACCCTCAGCCTACCGAGCCACTGCGACCCCTCCAATTCCACCCATGGAACCCATTCAACCAAGTAACCAAGGCGGATTGCCTAGGTTTTTTTTTTTTTTTTTTTTTTTTTTTTTTTTTTTATAAGTTAAATTATTTATTTGGTTTTTTTAATTGTTTTTTGTTTTTTTAAAAATATTTATTTGTTTCCTTTTTTTTTTTTTTATTACAATACCAAGACACCTTGACGGTAGGTCGGCCAACCATGGCCTACTAACTGGCAAACACCCACCGTCAACAACCAAGAGAGAATTTTTTTTTTTTTTTTTTTTTTTTAGGTAACCACGCTCTGCTACCAATTGAGACCCATCCCCCCCACCAAAGCTGGGGAAGCGTGCCAACTGGGGGATGGCTCAAAACAAGTCGAGCGATGGGATCACGGGTGGCAGTTGGAGGGTCAAAATAAAACTCGGCAGCTGAGCAAAACTGATTTATTAGCAAGAAGCAAAAATTAATTAATCAAAAACGGCAGAAGGCCACAATATAAAATAGGCAGAAGGCCACAATATCAATTCGCACTTCAATAAATAACAAAAAACACTAAATTAACAAGATAAGACACAAAAGCTACAAAAACAACAAACTCAACAAATACCAAAATTTACCAATTAACAACTACATGGCCTATCTGCAGTTTAGCCAGAGACACCCCCAAAACGTAAGCAAATTTAAGGCCCCAAATAAAAGTGAAAATTTAGAACCGTCTGGAAAACAACAATTAAACCGGCAATTCAGCCCACATCCCTTGATTCCACCGGGCCAGGGAGTAAGCCGGAATCCCTGGGCAGCTCCGAATTAGACTTTAAATCAAAGCACAATAATCCCCTTTTGGTGAAAGTTTAAAAATTAAACAATTTAAAAGAAAATATAACACGGTACCGTTCGAGTAAAAAGTCACTTCAAGACACTAAAATACAATTAACAACACAAAAATAAATTAACGATCACTAGGCCTAAACATAATAATAAATAATAACAGAACTTAACCATAGGGACCTAACAAATATAAACTCTAAAATATCTAACAACAAAATAAACTACTTAAACTAAATAACAATAAATATAATATAAAATTAACATCAAAAAATTCTTTGTGTATTTTAAAGCTTTTCCTTTTTTTTTTAATTAAAAAAATATAAGTCCCCAATGGCTGTGTTGCATATCACTGTTCCAGTTTAGGCCTAGGCCACATAAAGTTCCACAAACATGTTTTTCTTCTTTTATATTTCCCTTTTTTTTTTACAAATATTTAAACAGCAAAACCCCCAGCTCAGCCGCCGGGAAAAAAGATGGAACGAACTGACCTGAGGACTGAAGACTTCTACCACCAAAGATGTAGGGCGGGTAGCGGGCAACTCCAGGCTCCAACATGGTCCTCAGGCCAGGCTAGCAGTGCAGGATGTTCGGCAATCCCCGGACGGCAGGCCGAGGGTAGAAACGTCCTACTCAAGGACCCTGGACTGCAAGGTCAAACACTGCCATTAAAAACACAGTCCAGCCATCACAACAAAATATTACACATAACCACTAAATAAAAGGGTGCATGATTTAACAAAACTGGACATGAAGAGCAAACAAGACAGTGAAAGATTAACTTTAGGCTATGAATAATTATGTTGGCAAACTCAGATTTAAAACCAATTTACAAATTAAGCAAATTATAAAAGACGTAAGTTACGTATATGGAACTAAAAATGACGAACTGAAAACTAGGGCTATGGATACATGAGCAATAGGTTATAACATGAAAATCAAAGGGTACAGCTAGGCTAGGTTATTGGCAAAGAACAAAAAATATGGTAAATCGGTAACTACAACTGTAAAAAGGCTCAACAAAAACATTATACAGAACTACTATTGACAATAAAGCAGATATAAAAAAGCATTAACGGTAAAAGTAACAAGGGAGCACATGGCTTTAACCTAGTCTGAGAAACATCTAGACAAAGAAACACCAAATTTAACAAAACTCTGAAAACACAAGCAAGAACGATTAAATATTATTGAAAACAAAATATTTTCAAACCAAAAGGGTGATTAGGATATTAAAACTTACAAAATGAACACTTACGTTTTAGTGTGTCTATCTGAACATGTCTATTTCTGCAGGCAGCACAAGACCACTGAACAGCCAGCCAACCTGACCGAAGCTGCTGGAACACGGAACGAAACGGAACTGGGCCAACGGCCACTAAAGTACGCGAAACGCCGGGCAAAAGCGAATCTCAGGCAGCCCGGCAGACTACGACGGAAAAAACGAAACTGTACTGGTCCAAGACCCGGTACACTCTAAAGCGTCATTAATTCGAGCCTGAGTTAGAGATCTTTACATCAGTAACATTTATATTACTAAAATTCACTTTATATAAGGTAATTGGTAATGTATGGTTTAAAGGATTTTGTCCCTCTACTTAAAAAAGAAAATGGTAAAAACCTAATAAATAATTATGATTTCATCATCAGAAATTAAATATTACAAGTACAAAAGAGAAGATTTACAATTTAGATTATTCTATAGCTATTAAGAATTGTTATTTACATCGAAATCTTTATTTATTTGGAAGATAAATTTCCATTAAGTTTACATTTATTTGAGTGTAT
>JAQJVL010006702.1:0-27600 GCA_035578905.1 Stictocephala bisonia | reverse complement strand
ATTTATCTGGCAGTAGTCACCTGGTACCTGCTGCTTGCCTACACCCTTGATGCCACACCTATAGCTGAGTTTCCTCTAAGGCTGATGTTATCTGGCAGTAGTCACCTAGTACCTGCTGCTTGCCTACACCCTTTATGTGCTCACAGGTTTCACCATGAGTTATGTTCCATATCAGCTTGTGTAAGCCATAATACCATTTCTTCCTCATAAGTCTATTGTAGCTCATGAACCCTTCGAGTTTGAAACCTTTCATACCAGTCTAACAGATTGATAGACCTACTTGTAGAAACCACTCAGATTCAGATTTGGGATGCTGACACAGCTTGTTGGGTATTTTAAAATGAATATAAATGATTACGTTGAGTGTAGTACAAGTTTGGATGACTCTGGTTACTAACTGAAATCGATCCCTAGAAAAGGTCATTTATTAATAGTTATGACAACTATCTATGGCGATGCCGTACATACATCAGATCTACAACTCATCCAAACTAAGAGGTATTAGTATTATTTTAGCCTGATGCTCAGTTTTCTACTGTTCAGTACTGTCAAAGTCTGTCAGCTGGCCACCATCCAGCATGGATAACCCAAATTTCTCTAGAAATGTCCATATCCATATTAACCCTCTTCCAGTCATATTAATGTCATGCTCACGGCAGAACGAGATTTATTTCATGACGACTGCGTTATGATGCACGCTCGTTGATGCATCTTTTCTGTGTTGTAATAATTAGGTTTAATTTTAATGCTAAAATATTTTATAATACTAAAAATAACTACTAAACAAATAAAATCTAACACCCGAACACGTTCATTTTCACTGCTAAACCAACTTAACAATGATAACCAGTAATTCAATCTAAATGATACGCTAATAAGAAATAGGTCTCCTGAAGCACGAGAAAGCATAGTAGTTTCTTTTATATCTGATGAGTAGCAGCACCTTACGGATACAGTCCAAAGTGTAATAGATCCATTTGCAGTCGATGTGTGGCAGCATATAGCGTAGTGATTTGTGGCTTTTTACATACACAGGGTGTCCAGCAACAGGGAAAATAGGGAAAACCTGGAAAAGTCAGGGAATTTGTTTAAGGAGGTTTACTGGACACCCTGATACAGTGCTCGGAGCAGCACTGATTTGTAACTTATGATCAGGGGAGGGTTAACTATTGAACACACTAATGGCAATCAGAGGATTGAGATAATAACTTATTGGAGTTATAAGTGTTGTGGAGATATTGCCCAATATCTTCACAACACTTGACGAAAGAAGTTGGGTTAAAGCATTATGCAACTAGCACTGATATAATTCCTGTTTAAATAGAATATGTCATTGCTTGCTCCTAAAGCTGTGCTATGTCTGCTAATATTCCTCAAATCAGCCCAGATTAGGACTCATGTACTATCCACCTGAATAACACTACAAATCTATCCCTAAGGAACAAAATGTAGTGTGCCGTAAAACTTGAATGAACGCAACTATTGTCTTTATGTATTTCACAGGCTTTGAAAGATTGTATTCCCTATGTCACAATGTTACACTATTCTATTAATTTGTATGAATGTAGCCTATTTAAAATTTCAATCTGAAAAATATATTTCAATCAAACAGTTATCAATTGGTTGTAAAAAAATGATCGTAAAGTGAATAAAAAATTTGTCAGAGAAAAATAAGTACATTGTATATTTAAATATATTAGTATAAGGTATGGAAATAAATTTCGATTATACATTTATTGAAATGTAACCTGGTCTCTTGTACATTAGCTTACTATACATTGGTATCTAACAATTAGGGCATTAAATTTGTCATACATTTATGCAACATTTATCCAACCAGTAAATAGATGGTTAAAAGTGGAATGTTATAAGAATAAAATAATTTACAAATAATAAAGTTAACGTATCTTTGTTGTATTCAACTTCAAAATCCTATTTATTGGATTACCGGTTTTGGAGCAAGAACTCCATGGTCACATCCACTGTACGTTGCCGAACACTTAAAACAGTCACATTAAAAACATTTATACAAAAATTTACATATTTAAAAAAAAATAAATAAATAAAACATCATAACACTGCCAGCTGGTATGATGATCAGATCCTGATTGAGCTGAGTAATGATTGTTCACAAAATAAAAGATGATTATTTATTATTATTTATTATGATGGTGAAATACTATTTGTGATTCCTAAAATTTATAAACTAGCCAAAATAGAGTTTGTTTTTTGGCTGACCCTTACTACCAAGAGATAAGATTGTTCAAAGTCAAGTAGGCATAGGATAACATCGTTCCAGCTGCACGCTCAATCCGGATCTGACCATCATACCAGCTGGCCGTGTTATCATGTGTTTTATTTATTTATTTTTTAACATGTAAATTTTGTATAAATGTTTTTAATGTGACTGTTTTAAGTGTTTGACAACGTACAGTGGATGTGACCATGGAGTTCTTGTTCAAAAACTGGTAATCCAATAAATACGATTTTGAAGCTGAAAATGACAAAGGTACGTTAACCTTATTATTTGTCATATATATCAGCTCAAGAGGCTTTAACAATGAATAAACAAAAAAATTATTTCTAAATCGAAAATGAATTGTATATTTTTTACCTCTAAATCAAATCCAAAACCCAAAATATCATAACTTTTTGTTTGAAAAACTAAATAACATATTATAATCACTCTTATAAGCCATAAAATGATTTTGATATTAATAATAATGTAATATTTTGTTTAGGAAGAAAACAAGATCAACAGTGCAACACCAGGCAAGTCCAAGAAGGACAAGACACCGAAGAAAAGACATTCTTCTCTGCCTTGGAAGTTATTTTCCTCCAACTCACCCTCGACTTGTGATGCCTGAGACGTTCTGCTTGTAGCTTCTCAGAGGGCACCAACATTGCAAATGCTGTGATATCGAACTTATCAACCCATCTAGTACTGATTTAGTCTTGTTAAGTTTGTCATTTTATGTTTTGTCTAATTAGATTGTACAAGTCAGTAATATATTTCGAGTACATGTTCACAATGCAATACAACTTCAGTCAGTTTCACTACATTATTAACCTTGCTATTTTTTTTAGAACATTGAGTTTATTATTTATGTCATACAAAATATGTTTCCTGAAAATTCTTGTGATGGTGTTAAGATTTATTCATTGCAAGAGATGTTTGTCAATGTAATAAGTAGGTTTTTTTAAATTAAATTATAGCCAGTTATTGTTAGAGATATTTAGTAAAGACTGATAAACAATTAATTGCTAGCTTATGTTGTCAACTGTTTGTACCACTGGTCCAGTGATGTTACGTCCAGTGATGTTACGTCCAGTGTTGTTACGTCTAGTGATGTTACGTCCAGTGATGTTACATCCAATGATCTGACCCTCAGTAGCATATTTGTAATTAGCTGTAGAGATTGTCGACATTGTATTAAGTAAACTGATACATACAGGGTGCTTTTATAGATTTTTAATTTTTTATGTTAACTAAAATAACATTTTTATAATTAAATTATAGTTAGTTAGTATTTAATTCTGTAAAATTTTTAAGAAAAAAACAGTTGATACAAATATTTTTTATTAAGTAATGTTTATTAACATTTTAATAAACAATAACTTGCTCAATATGTATTTTTTAACATTTGAAACAGGGATGTGCAAAATAGTATTTATACTAATTTTCTTTAAACATTATTTAAAATATTGTTATAGTTATTAATATGATACACGCTCGATTTAGCCACTAATTAAGTCCTTAGTACTAAATGTTCAATTCAATGTTTTATTTTAATGTGTTTCTGAATGTAATCTGTCTGTAATTCAATGCAAACTATGATAAAGTAAATTTCTTGATTTATCTTACTATTAATGTGCAAAATTAGTAAAAGTCAGGTTTTTAAATCTCATTTTTAGAATGCTTGTTTAAATATTACATTTCCCACCATATTTAATTAGGTTATCCTAGCCCAAAGATGCAATGCATGTTTTTTGGTGCTGTTGATTTGTTAAATGTTTTATATATTTTTGTATTATTTAATTTTGTATGCAGTAACTTAAAATACCCAATGATTACTTTAGCCAGGGATCATTGCTACTATGTCATAATTTGCCTTAGAAACGTAACTGAATTAGTTATAAAAATTTCATAAAATCATATCTGCTATTTGTGTATAAATAATAAGTGTTCTCTTAAACCTGTTACCAGTTTATTTAGATTTAAGATAATATTTTTTAATAAATACATTTTTATATGAAGAAATTAAGCAATGTTTTATTATTTTCTTATTTATACCTGGATCCATTAGGACAATGCTTGGTAATCAATAATTGCTTTGAGGTTTGTGGTGAAAAAGATTGTTGCCAAACTATTCAGGTAGTCTTTTGACGTTACTGAAAGAAGGACTGAGAGCAGAAATGAAGACCAAGAGTATTAGAATGGGCAGAGGAGCTTGCCTATAGGAATGTGTGTATGGAGGGTGATGAAAGACTGGCAAAGTGTTCTTATTTTTAGTCTTTGTTAATTTTTACATGTCTCGGTGCATTTCCAGGGGTATATTGCTGATTTAAAGACTATAAATTAAACATATTGTTTGCAAATGACAGCACTTGTATTGTTAATTTAGATAAAATATTAAACAAACATAATTGAAGCTTAAACTGGTTGTGTTATAATATTCAGTTTAAATTTAATTTTTTAACATGGAAATGATGACAGGTTAGGACAAAAACTTGTAGAATCTGGAAGTTTTGTAGTTTATTTATTTATTCATTTACATGCTTTAATACAGGTGTAAACCCAATTACATTAAAGGAGTTAAACATATTAATATGTAGTGGGATTTAAGCCATAATATAAATTTCCAAATACTTTAACTTTCCAAGATTTAAACACACAATAAACAAAACCTCTCAAAAAGGAGCATCCACATGAGAACAAAATTATCAGTTTTAATTGTCAAAGTTTACTTATAAAGAAATATCAACACTATAATATTATATATTAGCGTTGTTAGATTTTGAAAATTGGCACCTTGCCTAAAAATTAACCCCATCATTCTGCTTGCGGATATTATACAATTACTTATGTGGAGATAAAAAAAACAAATTGCAATCCATATTTAACCCCAGATCTTTAGTTGATTCTACTCTGGAAATCAACTGTCCATTTAAAATAGTAGTTGCCTTTAACACAATTTTCTGATCTACTGGAGGTCATAGTATGGCATTCAGATAGATTAAATTTCATTTTATAGTCTTCCTTCATTTATAATTGTTATCAAGTCTCTCAATGGTAGTCTGTTGTGTAGTGAAATAGATTCACATCATCTACAAATAATAATGGCTTTACGTGGGCGACATGTTTGCATAAGCCATTAGTCATGATCATGAACAAACACGTAATGAACAATTAGACATACTAAGAATGTTTTTGGGGATATTCCAGAAAAAATTTTCTATGTGTAGATTGAGTGTTATATCTGCTACAAGTTGTACTTAGAAGACACGTTAAATTGACTTTTGGGAATTTTCTGTTATAAGATATCATAAACCAGGGGTGCCATCCCCCCTTTTCACTCTTACTAACCTAATGTGTAGCACTACTGATATCTATGCAGGGGTACACTGTTCCGAATTTGGGGATATCCAACAAAAATATTTAGCCATACATTTTATGTATTTGGACTGTTGTCCCATAACAACTTAAAAACCGTTAACATGCCACTGGCATAATAAAACCAGACAAAAACTAAAATATTTTCATTATAACTGATCGACTGTTGCCAATTATATGGGAACTGAAGTTTAACTGTAATTAAGTGAATGAAATAATTATGTATTATTATTTTAGTTATTAATGAATGAAACTAAAAAATTAAATGTTGTTAAGATGCAATTATTGTAATGTAAAACATAATATAGAGAAAAAACAAAGCTATATATTTAGTGATATAATGTTACCATTATTTTATATTCGCCACTACATCTAGAATTTTAGAACACATCTCAGTAGTTGACTTTTATTGTATTGAGTTAATAAATTTTTACAATATTGTTTCAACAAATAAACAAAATTGTTTTAATATTATCAATATAGGCTATTGATGTATTAGTATCGAAAACTTCATTCGATATTATCAACAATATCGATATTTTTGTCTGACATATCATATCACTTAAGTATTGTCGTTATTCTCGTTGCTCTAAATCACCATGATTTTTATTTCCTTTTATGCTTACAAAACATGAACTTGAAATAATAAAGTAATTTTATTCAGTTTTTTAAGTGACGCCAACAAACTACTTGATTGTACGACCAGTGAGGACTCAAGGATGCCTCGTCGTAGAAAACCACATGTCGTTTCTGGTCGCTATTGAATTAATTTGTACAATTTTTAGTTTGTATGAATAGCTTTATGGTTATTTTATACGTTAAAAAAATGTAATAATCATGTTATTAAAATTTTTCTGATAAATTACATAATAATTATAATAATTAAAAGTAAAATTATTTTTATTTCTAATTTTTTTTATTCAACCACATAGACCACATCTTATTTGGTGTAGTTTAATGTATTATTTTATTTCATTAATTATGTAACAACTACCCTATACCTTACAAAATATCCTAAGTAATATATATATATATATATATATATATATATATATATATATATATATATATAATACATAATATATAATTATTTTAATGTACACAGAGAATCATAACGATGTATTTTTTTATTTGTTCAATATATTCTTCAACTGAGTTGAGAGCTTTTTTCAAAATATCATATTTTACTTCTAATTTGTTTTCATAATGTTCTATGATAAGTGGTAATTTTAGATAAATATCTTCTCCAATATAATTACAATGAGTAGTTTTATATACATTTTTCTTTCTTGTACTTAGATCATGTGGAGTTTTTTTTTCGATCATCATACAACACACATTTTGTTTGACTATAAAAAACAGTTTCAGATATATACAATCCACAAACTAATATGCCAAGTTCTCCAAAATGTTTTTTGCATGATGCTTTTATTTTATTTATTTACAATAGTCAGTTTTAAATTAGTTCTGATTATAACATTTGCACTTTTTAAATTTCATTATTATTGTTTTACAAACATTTGTAGGCAGTAAAACATGAATTTTTTTATTACATAAGAGTTAGTATATAAGTTTAAACAAATATAGTCTACCATTTACAATTTTCGATATATCGTTTGCCGATAGATTTGTCTCAATATTATTGTTAGGTCGTTATTTGTTATTTGACATATAAATATCAATACTTCTTCTTTCTCAGATAACTAATAATTCTTCCGATAATTAGTAATGCATCTGTGTCCAATAACTAACAATGCTTCTCCCTGATAACTAAGTGAAAGTGCTTCTTGGATGTATTGTAGTATAGTGTATATCAAATACTACTACTAGTATATTTAGCATTGATACTTATTACGGTACTTACCAGAGTGACTGAGCTAGGGATGGCCAAATGTAACAGCATCAGCTACATTGCATCAGTTGCTTCAATGTAGCAGATGCGCCAAGCATGAAGCAACAGATGCGTGGAATCGCCTGTTGCAACAGGATGTAGTCTGCTACAACTGATGGCTTGTTACAAATATATCTACCAGGAAATTTCCTGTTGCAACATTAAAACCAACAACTCAATTTTGTCTGTTACAACTATACTTTAGTGTTACCTGTTAGATGTACTATGTATCTTTTATCTTTAGTTATTTATTAATTAATGTTGTGACTAATTTGTTAAACACATTTCAAACATGGTTCCTTAATATGCCAAACTATTATAAATATGACATTATGTATTAATTTAGTTTTATTATTTTTAGTGTTAATATAAATGATTCTTACATATAGGTACATTTATATTAATATTAAATAATATTTGATACTTGATTAAAATTTTACTATGTTATTATCTAACTAATACATTGCGTTTATTTTTTTTATTTTATAGTTTTACAGATATTTCCATATAACAAAAAGTTTCATTATGTTACTCAGCCTTTATTTTGTTTATAATAATTTAAGGCAATTTTGAATTTAATAAATAATAATGGTGCCTTTATGTCAAAATATTGTGAACTGTTACCATACAATCAGTCTCAATAAGCTGACTTATCACACTTATTTTGAACTGAGTGAACCTAAAGTCTGTTACGGTTTCAATAATATCAAAGAAATTGATATAAATATTGAGTCTTATATTAATATTACACTAATTATTATAAAACTTTAAATAAATTCATCCATACTGCATAGTAACAGAACCAAAAAATTAATATTAGAAGGCAGCCGTTCATGTTTCTATTATGAATTATAGAGATGGGCGTTATATAACGTATTAAGTTAGATAACACTAATATCAAGTAATAACTGTTATATTAATATTAAGTTATGGCTAGCACCATGTTATTTCGATAACGTTCTGCAGTATTCATAACACAACGAACGAGAATCGAGAGCCAGAGCGAGCAGCCAGATGGCCGTGGCTCCCCATTCCGCTCCAGACCAGACTATTGTCGTGGTATTATGACAGTTGTTATACTGTTATCGCGACTATGTTGTGTGGTAGATGTCGTGGTATTATAACAGTTGTTATACTGTTATCGCGACTACGTTGTGTGGTAGATGTCGTGGTATTATAACAGTTGTTATACCGTTATCGCGACTATGTTGTGTGGTAGATGTCGTGGTATTATAACAGTTGTTATACCGTTATCGCGACTATGTTGTGTGGTAGATGTCGTGGTATTATAACAGTTGTTATACCGTTATCGCGACTATGTTGTGTGGTAGATGTCGTGGTATTATAACAGTTGTTATACTGTTATCGCGACTATGTTGTGTGGTAGATGTCGTGGTATTATAACAGTTGTTATACCGTTATCGCGACTATGTTGTGTGGTAGATGTCGTGGTATTATGACAGTTGTTATACCGTTATCGCGACTATGTTGTGTGGTAGATGTCGTGGTATTATAACAGTTGTTATACCGTTATCGCGACTATGTTGTGTGGTAGATGTCGTGGTATTATAACAGTTGTTAAACTGTTATCGCGACTATGTTGTGTGGTAGATGTCGTGGTATTATAACAGTTGTTATACCGTTATCGCGACTATGTTGTGTGGTAGATGTCGTGGTATTATAACAGTTGTTATACCGTTATCGCGACTATGTTGTGTGGTAGATGTCGTGGTATTATAACAGTTGTTATACCGTTATCGCGACTACGTTGTGTGGTGTGGAAGAGTCAGCAGTTATTAGATATGCTTCCTGCAAAGAAAGAGTTATTTAGATTGCCATGAGTCTAGCCTGTTATCCAACATTACTTAGTAGGTTAGTTGCTACCCTGTTATTACGATCACATTTTCAAATAGTTATCGCATATGCTTCCTGCAAATGAAGAGATTTCCCAAAAGGCCCGGGCCTGTGGGCGCAAGGTTCAAGGGTGCGCACGGCCAAGGAAAATAAAATTTATAAAAATCTAGGAATAAAAATAAATAGCCATAACTTTTTTTTAATTAATTTAAAAAAGCAGGCTTATAATGCATTCTGATTTTGAAGTTCATTGGAACAAAAAATTGTTGATAAACTATTTTTGAACACTATGAATCAATTTCGTTACAACATTGATCTCAAACATGGGAGAACTAGCTGTAGGGATGTCGTCGAGCGGTACGCAAGGTATTGCCACTGCCAGCCCTATGCAACTCCCATGTTCCTCGTATAGAAACGGTAACCATACGACCCGATTATAAGGGTTCTTGTCCCGGTGTCCTGATAAATGAGTATTGTGTCCCGATATTTCTATTGTAATGTCTTTTATTTCTTTATTTCTTTTATTCTTTCTTTATGTCTTTTATTTATTTAATATAATGTCTTGCAGCTCTCATCTTTCGTTCATAGAAATAATCTTCTGTCCAGCTCACAATCTGGTTTTAGGTCTCAACATAGCACAACAACTGCTCTCATAAAAATCACCGACGAGATTCGTTTGCTATGGATAGAAAACAGTTAACACTTCTGACCCTGTTCGACTTTTCTAAGGCCTTTGACTGTGTCTTTCGTCCTCTCCTTTTTCATAAAGGAGGATTTTCCACTGGCTGTGTCAACTGGGTAAAATCGTACCTATCTAATCGTCAACAGTGTGTGAGAGCCAACGACAAGGATTCGCGTTGGAGATCTGTCACCCAAGGGGTCCCCCAGGGATCCGTTCTTGGACCCCTACTCTTCTCATTGTACATCAACGACATAACAACTGTGATACGCTACTGTAACTATCATTTATATGCTGACGATCTACAAATTTACTTGAATTTCTTTGTGAGTGATGTTGACAGAACTTTGAACTTAATAAACTCTGATATTGACGCCATAGGTTCCTGGGCCCATTGTCATGGTTTACAATTGAATGAAAACAAGACTCAATCAATTTTTGTTGGGAACTGCAGACCTTTGACTAGACTTAACTTAAATAATGTCCCTAAACTTATACTTAACAATAAATCCATTGACTATTGTGAAAGGGTCAGGAACCTGGGATTGACTATGACTTGTACATTGGGATGGACTGAGCAAGTAACTCAAACCTGTAGAAGAGTGTTTGCCGGCATTCACAGTTTAAAACGTTTTGCATTATATTTACCTCTTAACGTTAAAGTGATGCTGGTAAAGACTCTGGTACTTACCCACTTTAATTACTGTGACGTAGTGACTTGTGATATGACTGCCGAGCTGTTAGAAAAACTCCAACGTGCGCAAAATTACTGTATAAGATTCATCTTTAACCTCCGGAGAAGAGACCATGTTACTCCTTTTTATGAGCAGTTATCCCTTTTGAAACTTCATCACTTATTCCAGTTCCACATTCTTTCACTTCTTCACACAATTTTGCGCACTAAGTCACCTAAATATTTATTTGATAATTTCACTTTCCTTTCTAGTCTGAGTGCCCGGGAAACAAGAAGGGGTGCCTCACTTCTTTGCATTCCAATTCACCGGTCATCTATTTTCAATAAATCATTTATCGTTTCTGCGTGTAGGTTATGGAACTCTCTTCCTGATTATATAAGAAATATCGAGGATCGTGCTCAGTTCAGGGTGGAGTTGAAGTCCCATCTGCTGCGGGGCTCGGGTGGGCTGTGAGTTTCGGTGGCTATGATTGGTGCTCATGTGGGGAGTGGCATGGATGATGCGTGTGTGTTTGTGTATACGTGCAATTGAGTGAGTGGAAGAGTAAATGTTATCACAGAGATGAATATTAATTCTCTGTGGTGAAGTAGGTATGTGTGTGTTAGGAAATTATAAAATATAAAGTATTTGGACGTGTTTTAAATTTATCTATGATTTATTTGCTTTTATGTTTTAGATTACAGTTATGAATTAATTGCTTAATTATTACTGACATCATTCCTATTCAATTAGGGTAGTATATTTATTATAAAGTCAATTTATTTATATTATAGTTTTCTTTTGTTTTACTTAGATAAGTTTTTTATATATTGAATTGTGTAGTATAGGCTAATATCAGGTTAAGTGGAAGAAAGGACTGATAAGTCCTAACTTCGCTTGAAAATAAAGACGTTTTTCATTTCATTTTCATTTCATTTCATTTTTATGATGTGAGGTGTTAAGATATTTTTACAATAACATTTTATGCATAAGTCATTTCCAGCCGTCATGGTAGGTACTTATTAAATATTTTATTGCACTAATGAACCAGTGTATTTAGTCCGTTGTAAAAATGATGTAATTTTAATGTTTTTTTCATCGAATAGTTGGCAGCACTAATACTATGGTAACATGTAGACTATATTTTTGCCATATTTTATAGGACTATTGATTAATTCACAGTGATTAACATTATGTAAGAAAATGAAATTTTAACAGTCATCTTTTCACTGAAACTGCTGATTGACACTTTTGTTAGGTTACCAAATCTGTAGCATGTCGGAATTTACAGACTGTGTCTAGCCAAAAGATATTACCATGACAAAAGTCTGTAATCTATATTTATAAAAGAGGATGTTTGTATATATATATATATATATATATATATATATATATATATATATATATATATATATATATTTGAAGTTTATGCGCTGCCAAACCATCCAACCGATCGCCATGAAACTTTAGGATGTTGTCCTGTATACTCCCGAGATGGTTTCTGTGAAGTTTGATGCAGATCCGTCCTCACGGTTCCGCCCCACGGGCTCCTAAAGATCCCATGTTATTCAAATGGAGAATCTGAATTGTTTACAAAAAACATATGACTGTGTGGTTTAATGCAGTTTCACATGCCATAAGAAGATTGAAGTTCTCACAACAACAGTACTGTATATGTTTTGATTTATTGTAGTTCTACATTTCACCTTGAGAGTGTAGCACACACTACAAAAAACATATGACTGTGTGGTTTAATGCAGTTTCACATGCCATAAGCAGATTGAAGTTCTCACAACAACAATCTGGTTTTGATTTATTGTAGTTCTACATTTCACCTTGAGAGTGTAGCACACACTACAAAAAACCTTTACATTTATACACCAAATAAGAAGACCAAAAAGATTGTTTACCCTCTTGCACTCATTTAATAAATAATGGTTTTTCTATAATTCTTTTTATTGCTTTATTTTGGTATATCAATGAAAAATGAAAGGCGAGACAACGTCCGCCGGGTTCAGTGAAAGAGGCCTTAGAGTGATGTTTAAGCAATTAACATATAGTCTTGATATAATTTTTTTAATAACTGTTTTTAGGAAAGTAACTTTAACTAGACTAGGGTGCTGAATAAATTATTGGTCCTAGGGGCCCAAAATTGCTAAATCCGGCCCTGGACATGTTGATATTTGACTGCGTCTAACCTTAGCCATTACAGCTCATCTACTACATAATGTAGTATGTGTTTTGATATTGTTTGAAGTGGTTGTTAGTAATAAGCATTGTGTACAGTTATTTTTGATACTGTTTGAAGTGGTTGTTAGTAATAATCATTGTGTACAGTTATTTTTGATACTGTTTGAAGTGGTTGTTAGTAATAATCATTGTGTACAGTTATTTTTGATACTGTTTGAAGTGGTTGTTAGTAATAATCATTGTGTACAGTTATTTTTGATACTGTTTGAAGTGGTTGTTAGTAATAAGCATTGTTTACAGTTATTTTTGATATTGTTTGAAGTGGTTGTTAGTAATAATCATTGTGTACAGTTATTTTTGATATTGTTTGAAGTGGTTGTTAGTAATAAGCATTGTTTATAGTTATTTTTGATATTGTTTGAAGTGGTTGTTAGTAATAATCATTGTGTACAGTTATTTTTGATATTGTTTGAAGTGGTTGTTAGTAATAAGCATTGTTTACAGTTATTTTTGATATTGTTTGAAGTGGTTGTTAGTAATAATCATTGTGTACAGTTATTTTTGATATTGTTTGAAGTGGTTGTTAGTAATAATCATTGTTTACAGTTATTTTTGATATTGTTTGAAGTGGTTGTTAGTAATAATCATTGTGTACAGTTATTTTTGATACTGTTTGAAGTGGTTGTTAGTAATAAGCATTGTTTACAGTTATTTTTGATATTGTTTGAAGTGGTTGTTAGTAATAATCATTGTGTACAGTTATTTTTGATACTGTTTGAAGTGGTTGTTAGTAATAATCATTGTGTACAGTTATTTTTGATACTGTTTGAAGTGGTTGTTAGTAATAATCATTGTGTACAGTTATTTTTGATACTGTTTGAAGTGGTTGTTAGTAATAATCATTGTGTACAGTTATTTTTGATACTGTTTGAAGTGGTTGTTAGTAATAAGCATTGTGTACAGTTATTTTTGATACTGTTTGAAGTGGTTGTTAGTAATAAGCATTGTTTACAGTTATTTTTGATATTGTTTGAAGTGGTTGTTAGTAATAATCATTGTGTACAGTTATTTTTGATATTGTTTGAAGTGGTTGTTAGTAATAATCATTGTGTACAGTTATTTTTGATACTGTTTGAAGTGGTTGTTAGTAATAATCATTGTGTACAGTTATTTTTGATACTGTTTGAAGTGGTTGTTAGTAATAATCATTGTGTACAGTTATTTTTGATACTGTTTGAAGTGGTTGTTAGTAATAATCATTGTGTACAGTTATTTTTGATATTGTTTGAAGTGGTTGTTAGTAATAATCATTGTGTACAGTTATTTTTGATACTGTTTGAAGTGGTTGTTAGTAATAATCATTGTGTACAGTTATTTTTGATATTGTTTGAAGTGGTTGTTAGTAATAATCATTGTGTACAGTTATTTTTGATACTGTTTGAAGTGGTTGTTAGTAATAATCATTGTGTACAGTTATTTTTGATATTGTTTGAAGTGGTTGTTAGTAATAATCATTGTGTACAGTTATTTTTGATATTGTTTGAAGTGGTTGTTAGTAATAATCATTGTGTACAGTTATTTTGTATGAACAAATTCACTTGGAGGATATGTTAATATTTAATCATGTACAAATTTGATTTAACTTTTAGTATTTGTCAATAACGTTCTAGTTTAAATTTAAAATGTTATACGAAGGTTTTATTTATAATCAGCAATTTTTCTATTCTTACCGTGAGCAAAAGACACAAATTAAGTTTTAATGGTTATGTTTTTCAATTGAGGGTGAAATAAAAACTTATGTTCAATTCAGTAGGCTAGTAATTATATTGCTGTAATTAAACCACTTAAATTATTAAGTGTAAATTTACAAGGTATTTATGCAGTTTCTTGCCACCAAACAAATTTGGAATATTTTGCTTGAAATGGGTCTAGAATTGGCTGTATTTTCACGAGATATGCTTTTTTTTAATCCGCGGAAATAACGTATTTTACCGAAAAATTTGAAAAAACCAATGACAGGACTTTTAGTATTTTTGACATATTTCCGTTAATTTAAATGGTATTTTAATCATCTTTTTTTATTTTGATGTGTTTTTTGCGCTGAATACAAATTTGAAAACTATTTTGGTCTATTACAAATATTTCTCGAGAAATAACGGAAAAACTACTATCGCGGTGAATCGCGATTAGCGGCCATTACGCGATCATTATATAGAACAACTATTAATCACAAAAACCGAATTTACCTATATTCCCGCCGGAGTGACGGCCGGCAGGCCGTCACGGAGGCCAAACGCTCGAATTTAACGCAAATTATGAATTTTTGTTGAGAAAATAAACAATTAGGATAAGTTAGGTTATGTCAGTAAAAAATGCATTTTTCGAGCTGAAAAATAATTTTACTACAAAACCAGTTATATATTTGTGTTCAGCATAAAACAAACACGAGAAATGAAAAAAAATTGTCGAAAAATAAAGATTTTTAAAAAGTTGGTTTTTCATTATTAGATAAAAAACTAGTTTTCCGATTTTTCGGTAAAAAACGAGTTTTACGCGGATGAAATCAAACTCTTCGAGAGATATAAACTCATTTTTCACCACTTTTTTAACATGAAATCGTATTTTCAGAGGTGGCAAGAAAGTGCATAATTACCATTTACAATATATATACGCATTGTAAAATTTTACACTTACAAAAGTAGAAAAATTACGCATTGTAAATATTGTAAAAAGTATTTTCAATACGTAGTGTAATATTTCCATAATAACACTTCAGTTATTCGGTGAACATACGATAGTTATAGTAATGTAAAACATTATCCAGTAACTCTTTAAATAATAACAGATAGAATGTAAGAGTAAATTAATTATTAAAATAGGAAAATATATTTTACAGATCAGTGCAGGCTACCGGCGCCGCAAAACAACGTCGACAGCTACAACACAGTCAAAATTATATAACTGACAGGCGCAGTCAATCACTCTGGTCAACGGTGAAACCTTCCAACAAACCAGTATTATGTTATTTAAATAACAGGTTGCGATAACATAATATACTGTTAAGATTCCTTGGAGAACGCATTAGGAATAAACCTAATATTGAAAACAACTACTAAGCCCATCTCTACTATGAATTAGTAGCAGCCAGTAATCGTAATGTAACAGGCTGTTAGTTCTGAGCAATGCTTCATATATGCAGTCAAACACTTTAGCCCGGCCTGTTCTGCCACAGGCCGAGTAGCAACTGTTTCAACAAAGGTAGCAGACTGATAGAGATGGATGTTATTTAATATTTAACGTAATAGGAAAAAGAATATGATTACTTCTTCACACCCTATTACCAAGTAACAGGATTACTGGTTTTACCCTATTAATTTTGTAACGTAGTCGACAGAGCTGCAGCCACAAACCCCCAATGTAGTAACTAAACGCTGTGAACAGACCAAATAATAGGAAGGATAATATGATTCCGCTCTCGATTACTGGTTTTACCCTATTAATTTTGTAACGCAGTCGACAGAGCTGCAGCCACCAGCTCTCAATGTAGTGATAGAACACTGTGAACGGAACAAATAATAGGAAAGGTAATATGATTCTGCTCTCGCTCTCGTTCGCTGAAATTGATGCGCGGTTGTAAACAGAATATTGGGAGGGGGGAGCAAGAAGAGCCTGTCAAAACATGAAACTACTTGTCGTATTAGGCATAAAACAAAACATATACTTTTAGTATTTAACATTTGATTACAGTATATCAAACTTTTATATTTTTACAATGTATTATTTATATAATAGTTAATTATTTTTATTTCTTTGTTCTTTATAAATTTTTATTAATGTTTTCATTAATATACACAATTAAATATTCTGTAAATAGTTAGTGTTACACTTTAAATATGTATGTGACATTAAAGTAGGCTCTTTTTTTGTTTTATTAGAAACGAAATTTTAATACCTCATCATTCAATAGGCTTTAGTATATGTATGATATTTTTAAAATAAAAGTTTGAATTATAAAAATATTCTTACTTCATGTCTCTTTTATAGCTTAAAATAAATTTTAATTTAAATGCCTTGTTATTAAACATTATTTGATTAAAATTATGATCATTTAGCAAATTAAAAACAAACAAAAAGTTTGTGAAAGTATCTGTGTCATCTGTCAACGTTTTGATACAACACTAATATGATGTGTCTAATATTCACTTAAAACAATTAATAGCGTGTAATAAATAAATAAATAAATATTTTATTGTCATTAAACCATTACAGTAATAGACAAAGTCAGAAACTGCAGTCTAAACTTACATACTATTTACATTTCAATACATTATATTACAAAATAAAAACCAAGTTTTGTAGTAGATAGAGAACGAAAGAATCAGTCTTATACAGTAATAGTGTCAAATCTATCGTCTCTACTGGAACGATCCGGCCAAGCGATAATAGGGTGACAAAATATATACACTTCCGTGTAGCTGAAACTAATAGCGTGTACAATTAATAGCATGCAGTAGAACGAGCACGAAAGAAATAATCTTATACAGTACAGTAATAGTGTCAAGTCGATCGTCTCGACTGGAACGATCCGGCCAAGCGGTAATAGGGTGACAAAAATAATAGGATGAGTCACCCTATTACCGCAGCCCTGTGGAACAATGGAACGTTGCAGCCTATTACCGGAATGTAGCTGGATTTCCCATCTCTACAGACTGACACTGACACCTCTCTGGAGTTTTTTTAGCCTCCTGATGAATGTAGGATGTACAAGACACTCCATCTTCATCATTTGGCTTTCAAAAATTCAATTATCATAAACATTAAATATGATGGTTAGTTGTTAGTTATTTTCACAAAACCTATTATATAAATTTATTTGAATAATATCAAACCGAGACGGTTAATTATTAATAATAATACATATACTCTATTTACATTATAAATACTAAATTGTTGTATATGTGCACGGAAAACATATATTTCATATTTATATTGCACCTAATTTAAACAAATTAAGTTAATTAGTAATATTAGATGCATTAATATAATTTTTTTACAAATATAAATGTGTGATACTACTGCTCTCTAGCGGTAATATTGTATGACCGCTAGAGAGACAATCAACAGCGCTACCTGTGTGAAATGAAAACTAACAGAATAGAATGTATTGAGTACTCTGTAGTAACCACAGGAAGCGTTAGCGTTCCTTCTGGTGGTTCGCAATATTGCCACTAGGTAGCAGTAATTTTTTATGTAAATTATTGATATCTTAGTGGGTACAAATCATGTCTATATAATTTAAACAATTCTCTTTCATTAAATTAAAATTGGTATTTATCGAGTTTCAGTGAGGTGTGCAAACAATACATTTTTAAATTGAGATCAGAATATATATCTATTACATCTATTAACTAGTTTTTTTTATCACTTTATATATTTTTAAATTAACACAGGTTATGAAATCATAATCAGTTTGTGAGTTGCCTCGATCGATACCTAGAAGCATCGGTCCAACTGATTTTTAGACATTAAAGTTACAGAAGAACATTTCTAATTATTTTACAAATCGATAGCAGACGTTGTAAATCTTTAATGAAGTTCACGATGTAAGAAAAATTACTAATACTACTTATCATTTATCTATTAATCTTTGAATTATTTATGTACACTTTGTCAAAAGCAAAACTAAAACAATTATCGTATATTCTAAATATCTCGTATTGTTTAAGATCTTCAGATGTTCGACTCAAAATAAATAATAAATTTTCACCTTCTTGAGTCTGACAATCGATGCCTTAACCTGTAATGTCTTATTATGGTTCTGTCAAAACAGAAACCCATAGCACGAAAAAGATGTGGATTAATTTCCTGGAGCCATAACATCATATTGTCCCATATGACTTTCCATAATGACTTGCTACGTCAAATAACCTATAAAAAAAACACGGAAAACACTGCTACAACACGATTCCTTCTATAAGGTTAAACCACAGAGAAAAGGGAACAGAGGGCACTTTCTTATGGCCGCAGAGACAGTTATAAATAGATTATAAACAACTAACGTACATCTGTAATGTGGTTACTACGTTTACCTTAAAGGATTTGGGGGAATAAAGGAAAGGACTGGCAGAGTGGAGAAATAACTACTCGACACAGATTTAGCGCACTGTATTGGATGCGACCTCTGTTTCATACTTCTATGTGGCTAAATTCAATAAACATACATATAATGTAAGTGAAAGTATTTTCTTATATTTTATAACCACTAAAAACGCCTAACCTCCAAACATTGCTGCAGATCATAATATTTATTGACAAATTTAAAAATAATTATTTTTGCCAGTTGTTTTTTTATTTTTTTAACGAGTTATTCAAATTTCCGGTAAAATACTAGCTTTACATGGTTTCAATCAACCTCCCCTATCTATAACTTAATGTTTACCATCTTTTTTAACAAAAATTTCAGAAGCAGAAACATAAGTGCATAATTACCTAAGTTTTACCGATTAGTTGGAAAGATGAAATCCTTAATCCCTCTCAATTATTTTACGTTTAGAGTTTATTTTATTAAATAAATTATTGTAACAATACGGGAAGTATGTTATAACAATTTAGAATAATTACTAAATAGTAATTGCTAAATATTTTAATGCATTTAGTATGAGAAGTAACCTATGCTGACATCCTAAGCCTAACCCTTCACGTAGTGTTGTCTAACATAACCTGTACAGTTGTATAATAACATTAAAGAAAAGAACTATAATTTGTTGTAAGAAAGGTTCCGTAATTATAACTATACTCATAAAACCCAGTAAAAATACGAGAATTTATTTCTTGAACATTTTTATATATATATATTGAAGTTTACCCAAATATAACGCACTTTTATACTTACGGAGGCTAATGTACATATGTTATAACATGTCGTGTTGATTTTATTCACCTTAACAAAATCTAATATAATCAGTTATATGATATTGCAGGGAAGTGGATACGGGATTATACGTATACAATACGCTCATAATGTTATTCTAATGAGTCGAGTTTATAATCAAAGGTTAGGGTTTTCTCTATAAATGTTTATGTTAGTTTTTTGGCCATCAGTAAATTGGCATGTTTATTGCAATTACTACTTTGACAAATATAGTAATAAAATTGAAGAGATTGCAGCCTGTAATATGTAGACGCAACACGCCATGTGTTAAGAGCTGCATATTGCTTACAACATCAATCACGGCGTTCGAAATGTAATCAGAGACGACTATAGTAGAAGCAGTTCACGTTATAATCAATTTTAGAACAATTTAAAAAAAAATACTTCACCCTAACACTTTTTTGTTGCGACTCTGTTCAGTGCATTCTGTGGGAAGTGGCACATTCGACTCGACTGCAATGAGATTGGCCCTTAATATTAGCCATATTTTTCTTTCTGTCCTTATCAGGGGTTTGGTCCAAGTAAACCCGGAGTTGTTCTGAAAATTAGTGTTTCTTCTTAAATTCGGCCATTTTTTTAGAGGTGTAGTCTGCTACAACTGATGGCTTGTTACAAATATATCTCCCAGAAAATGTCCTGTTGCATCATTAAAACCAACAACACAATTTCGTCTGTTACAACTTTACTTTAGTGCCTGTTAGATGTACTGTGTATTTTTTATCTTTAGTTATTTATTAATTAATGTAAAGACTTATTTGTTAGACACATTTCAAACATGGTTCCTTAATATTCCAAACTATTATAAATATGACATTATGTTTTAATTTAGTTTTATTATTTTTAGTATTAATATAAATGATTCTTACATATAGGTACATTTATATTAATATTAATAATATTTGATACTTGATTAAAATTTTACTATGTTATTATCTAACTAATACATTGCGTTTATTTTTTTTATTTTATAGTTTTACAGATATTTCCATCTAACAAAAAGTTTCATTATGTTACTCAGCCTTTATTTTGTTTATAATAATTTAAGGCAATTTTGAATTTAATAAATAATAATGGTGCCTTTATGTCAAAATATTGTGAACTGTTACCATACAATCAGTCTCAATAAGCTGACTTATCACACTTATTTTGAACTGAGTGAACCTAAAGTCTGTTACGGTTTCAATAATATCAAAAAAATTGATATAAATATTGTGTCTTATATTAATATTACACTAATTATTACAAAACTTTAAATAAATTCATCCATACTGCATAGTAACAGAACCAACAAATTAATATTAGAAGGCAGCCGTTCATGTTTCTATTATGAATTATAGAGATGGGCGTTATATAACGTATTAGGTTAGATAACACTACTATCAAGTAATAACTGTTATATTAATATTAAGTTATGGCTAGCACCATGTTATTTCGATAACGTTCTGCAGTATTCATAACACAACGAATGAGAATAGAGAACGAGCAGCCAGATGGCCGTGGCTCCCCACTCCGCTCCAGACCAGACTGTTGTCGTGGTATTATGACAGTTGTTATACTGTTATCGCGACTATGTTGTGTGGTAGATGTCGTGGTATTATAACAGTTGTTATACCGTTATCGCGACTATGTTGTGTGGTAGATGTCGTGGTATTATAACAGTTGTTATACCGTTATCGCGACTATGTTGTGTGGTAGATGTCGTGGTATTATAACAGTTGTTATACTGTTATCGCGACTATGTTGTGTGGTAGATGTCGTGGTATTATGACAGTTGTTATACTGTTATCGCGACTATGTTGTGTGGTAGATGTCGTGGTATTATAACAGTTGTTATACCGTTATCGCGACTATGTTGTGTGGTAGATGTCGTGGTATTATAACAGTTGTTATACCGTTATCGCGACTATGTTGTGTGGTAGATGTCGTGGTATTATGACAGTTTTTATACCGTTATCGCGACTATGTTGTGTGGTAGATGTCGTGGTATTATGACAGTTGTTATACTGTTATCGCGACTATGTTGTGTGGTAGATGTCGTGGTATTATAACAGTTGTTATACTGTTATCGCGACTATGTTGTGTGGTAGATGTCGTGGTATTATGACAGTTGTTATACTGTTATCGCGACTATGTTGTGTGGTAGATGTCGTGGTATTATAACAGTTGTTATACTGTTATCGCGACTATGTTGTGTGGTAGATGTCGTGGTATTATGACAGTTGTTATACTGTTATCGCGACTATGTTGTGTGATAGATGTCGTGGTATTATGACAGTTGTTATACCGTTATCGCGACTATGTTGTGTGGTAGATGTCGTGGTATTATGACAGTTGTTATACTGTTATCGCGACTATGTTGTGTGGTAGATGTCGTGGTATTATGACAGTTGTTATACTGTTATCGCGACTATGTTGTGTGGTGGATGTCGTGGTATTATAACAGTTGTTATACTGTTATCGCGACTATGTTGTGTGGTAGATGTCGTGGTATTATAACAGTTGTTATACTGTTATCGCGACTATGTTGTGTGGTAGATGTTGTGGTATTATGACAGTTGTTATACCGTTATCGCGACTACGTTGTGTGGTGTGGAAGAGTCAGCAGTTATTAGATATGCTTCCTGCAAAGAAAGAGTTATTTGATTGCCATGAGTCTAGCTTGTTATCCAACATTACTTAGTATGTTAGTTGCTACCCTGTTATTACGATCACATTTTCAAATAGTTATCGCATATGCTTCCTGCAAATGAAGAGATTTCCCAAAAGGCCTGGGCCTGTGGGCACAAGGTTCAAGGGTGCGCACAGCCAAGGAAAATAAAATTTATAAAAATCTAGAAATAAAAATAAATAGCCATAACTTAACGTATTTTTTTAATTAATTTAAAAAAGCAGGCTAATAATGCATTCTGATTTTGAAGTTCATTGGAACAAAAAATTGTTGATAAACTATTTTTCAACACTATGAATCAATTTCGTTACAACACTGATCTCAAACATTGGAGAACTAGCTGTAGGGATGTCGTCGAGCGGTACCTACACAAGGTATTGCCACTGCCAGCCAAATGCAACTCCCATGTTCCTCGTATAGAAACGGTAACCATACGACCCGATTATAAGTGTTCTTGTCCCGGTGTCCTGATAAATGAGTATTGTGTCCCGATATTTCTATTGTAATGTCTTTTATGATGTGAGGTGTTAAGATATTTTTAGAATAACATTTTATGCATAAGCCATTTCCAGCCGTCATGGTAAGTACTTATTAAATGTTTTATTGCACTAATGAACCAGTGTATTTAATCCGTTGCAAAAATGAAGTAATTTTCATTTTTTTTCGAATAGTTGGCAGCACTAATACTATGGTAACATGTATATTTTTGCCATATTTAATGGGACTATTGATTAATTCACAGTGATTAACATTATGTAAGAAAATGAAATTTTAACAGTCATCTTTTCACTGAAACTGCTGATTGTCACTTTTGTTAGGTTACCAAATCTGTAGCATGTTGGAATTCACAGACTGTCTCTAGCCAAAAGATATTACCATGACAAAAGTCTGTAATCTATATTTATAAAAGAGGATGTTTGTGTGTATATATATATATATATATATATATATATATATTTATTTATAAAAGAGGATGTTTGTATATATGTATATATATATATATATATATATGTTTGAAGTTTATGCGCTGCCAAACCATCCAACCGATCGCCATGAAACTTTAGGATGTTGTCCTGTATACTCCCGAGATGGTTTCTGTGAAGTTTGATGCAGATCCGTCCACAGGGTCCCACCCCACGGGCTCCTAAAGATCCCATGTTATTCAAATGGAGAATCTGAATTGTTTACAAAAAACATATGACTGTGTGGTTTAATGTAGTTTCACATGCCATAAGCAGATTGAAGTTCTCACAACAACAGTACTGTATATGTTTTTATTTATTGAAGTTCTACATTTCACCTTGAGAGTGTAGCACACAGTACTTTTACTTGATCAGGTGATCTGTATTTGGTGTTAACCTTTTTTCCTAGGTAATTAAAACATGTGGTGAAGCGTGAAAATAAAAAATAAATAATTATTTGTTTTGCAGTTTACTTTTTATGACATGCCTCCTAAAAAGGTATTTTTTTATTTTTTATTTATAGTTCACAGAATACTGCTTAAGAGTCCTGGTAAGGTCATAGATCGATCTTCCTCAAGAGGCGACATGCCAAGATCCAAAAATGGGACTGTAGCAGAGTGTCTTGGTGAGGCCGCAGGCCGAGTATACCTCACGAGCGTAGCGAGTGACGACGGGGTTGGCACGCGAAGCGTGCAGGGGTGCCCCCTAGTATATATATATATATATATATATATATATATATATATATATATATATATATATATATATATATGTTTGAAGTTTATGCGCTGCCAAACCATCCAACCGATCGCCATGAAACTTTAGGATGTTGTCCTGTATACTCCCGAGATGGTTTCTGTGAAGTTTGATGCAGATGCGTCCACAGGGTCCCGCCCCAACGGGCTCCTAAAGATCCCATGTTATTCAAATGGAGAATCTAAATTGTTTACAAAAAACATATTGACTGTGTGGTTTAATGTAGTTTCCCATGCCATAAGCAGATTGAAGTTCTCACAACAACAGTACTGTATATGTTTTGATTTATTGTAGTTATACATTTCACCTTGAGAGTGTAGCACACACTACAAAAAACCTTTACATTTATACACCAAATAAGAAGACAAAAAAGATTGTTTACCCTCTTGCACTCATTTAATAAATAATGGTTTTTTCTAAAATTCTTTTTATTGCTTTATTTTGGTATGTCAATGAAAAATGAAAGGCGAGACAACGTCCGCCGGGTTCAGCTAGTATTTTATAAGGTTAAACAAAATATTTTTTAAACAATACATAGTTTATTACCATGTTGTTATGAACAAATACTATAATACAGACCGGGCCATGGTTCTAGGTGAGTCGGAGAGGTAGTGCAAGAAAGATAGTGAATATCCGCTCGTACGTTTATTGTGTACAAAATATTATTTTGGTTGGCTGCTTTTTTATATAGTTTGCTCGATGGTGCTTGTGTTATTGAAATTAAAGATAAAAACTGGAATAAAGATTGAGATAGTAATAACAATGACGATAATAATTAAAATAACAACGCTTATTTTATAATATTGTGATTTTACAATAACTTATTTGGTTACATGTCATGAGAAAAATGTAAACACTTATTAAAAAAAAAACGTATTTTAAAAAGAAACTTAAACAGCTAATTTTGTTCTTACAGAAAACGGTAATTAGAAATTACGATACGTATCACGACAAGGCTGTGCAGTAGACTGTGACGTCGCACGGGCGAAATCAGCTGGTTTGATTATTCTATTAAATACTAGTAACTAAATCTACCAATCACGTGGAAGTATTTTCTAGGTACAGTGTCCGAGATGTTTATTTATTAACATGAATGTACAACTGTCGTTGGAGAGGGAAATCTATTGATGCGCATGCTAGAACCACACGCCCAGCACTATGGTCAATACATATATAGGACTATATAAATGTGCATTGGCAAAACAAAAAACGTATCAGGTAATATGAACAAATTAATGTTTATAGATTACGCAAGTATTGAGCCAATTAAACTAATGTTAATGTATAGTAATAAAGCTAAAAAAATTATATGTGAACTAAAAGTAATGTCTTAGCACAAACTTACTTAGTATGAAAAAGTGAAACTAATAGAGGTATATTTTAACTAAACAAATAAACGTATATGAAAATGAAGTAAAGTTATGGAATACAGTAAACAAAAATTATTGCAATCTGGTTTTTATTTGTTTAGCATAACGGTTATTTCAATGTAGAAGGTATATTCAATTCCAATCGTATTTATCTGAACTAGATAATGATTATTGTTATTTCAAGCAGTAAAATCTTGTTAAAAAAAGCTGTCTCGAAAGGTTAAAATTTCGAATTTTCCCGGGGGTACCGGACTCCCACGAATCTGGGGGTATTCTAGACTCCCCAGTACTTAGTGTCCAGATTTCAGTTCCACAATATATGGCCACCGTACGTATACAGGAGGGTGACACCAAATAACTACAGATGCTCCGTGATTTCTCGTGGCGCTGGCTGTCCTCATTCTTTGACGCAAGCGATAAAATTCTATCTTAGAGTGATGTTTAAGCAATTAACATATGGTCTTGATATAATTTTTTAATAACTGTTTTTAGGAAAGTAACTTTAACCAGACTAGGGTGCTGAATAAATTATTGGTCCTAGAGGCGCAAAATTGCTAAATCCGGCCCTGGACATGTTGATATTTGACTGCGTCTAACCTTAGCCATTACAGCTCATCTACTACATAATGTAGTATGTGTTTTGATATTGTTTGAAGTGGTTGTTAGTAATAAGCATTGTGTACAGTTATTTGACTGCGTCTAACCTTAGCCATTACAGCTCATCTACTACATAATGTAGTATGTGTTTTGATATTGTTTGAAGTGGTTGTTAATAATACGCATTGTTTACAGTTATTTTTTATATTGTTTGAAGTGGTTGTTAGTAATAAGCATTGTGTACAGTTATTTTTTATATTGTTTGAAGTGGTTGTTAGTAATAAGCATTGTGTACAGTTATTTGACTGCGTCTAACCTTAGCCATTACAGCTCATCTACTACATAATGTAGTATGTGTTTTGATATTGTTTGAAGTGGTTGTTAGTAATAAGCATTGTTTACAGTTATTTTTTATATTGTTTGAAGTGGTTGTTAGTAATAAGCATTGTGTACAGTTATTTTTGATACTGTTTGAAGTGGTTGTTAGTAATAAGCATTGTGTACAGTTATTTGACTGCGTCTAACCTTAGCCATTACAGCTCATCTACTATATAATGTAGTATGTGTTTTGATATTGTTTGAAGTGGTTGTTAGTAATAAGCATTGTGTACAGTTATTTTGTATGAACAAATTCACTTGGAGGATATGTAAATATTTAATCATGTACAAATTTGATTTAACTTTTAGTATTTGTCAATAACGTTCTAGTTTAAATTTAAAATGTTATACGAAGGTTTTATTTATAATCAGCAATTTTTCTACTCTTTACCGTGAGCAAAAGACAAAAATTAAGTTTTAATGGTTATGTTTTTCAATTGAGGGTGAAATAAAAACTTATGTTCATTTCAGTAGGCTAGTAATTATATTGCTGTAATTAAACCACTTAAATTATTAAGTGTAAATTTACAAGGTATTTATGCAGTTTCTTGCCACCAAACAAATTTGGTATATTTTGCTTGAAATGGGAGTAGATAAAATCTGTTGGTTCTAGACCCAGTAGTGAAAATTGTCAGGTTAGAGGTTCACTTTGACCTTTGGACTTTCAAGATGGCGGCGGTCACGTGACCGGATCCAAGATGGCGGCGCCCATTTCCCGCCAAATTTTCTAACCTCACTTTTCCTAACCTCAAATTTCCCGCCAAATTCCCAAATTTCCCACGCTTTTCCCGGAATTCCCCAAAATTCCCGATTTTCCCCCAAATTCCCGATTTTCCCGAAATTACCTTACTTTTTCCCCAATTTTCCCGATTTTCCTCCAAATTCCCAAATTTCCCTCCAAATTCCCACATCATACTATATGAAATTCACTGTTAACCTTGTTATACTATATAAAATGCACTTTTTTGTCCAATATGGCGTCTTTTTCCATGTTATATTATATAAAATTCACTTTTTTGTCCAATATGGCATCTTT
>JAQJVL010006701.1:0-27608 GCA_035578905.1 Stictocephala bisonia | reverse complement strand
GATTTGTAAAGGCCAATAAATAAAAACGAAAAACTATGTATGTGAAGTGAACATACAAAAATAAAGCGTGTAATTTTCCGAATAAAACGATATAATGTTGAGTACGATTTATTTGTTGAGTGTTTGTAAAATTACGTAGTAAACATGCAATGTAAAATGAGTCGTGAAATATGACACTGCCAGTATACACAGGCCAAAAATTAGTCGTAGATTACAACTGCCAGCGCAAGGGTTAAAGGGTTAATATCCTAATGTGCAAGTTCATAAATTAATTTTGTTTTAACTTTACTTGCCATGTCATATGAGCTACATGCCTGTGGATTAATACTATTCAACATGTGAAGCACCAACATTCAGCTCAGAGGGGGGTTTGGACCTTGGACTCCTCTGTCCGAAGCCTTAGCCACTGAATCAACATGCTCACTAAAGTCCACTGTTTTATAGTCATTTAAATAATAACAATGTATCTTAATTTGACAATACATTATTCTTTCAACCAAATAATTTCTTTCAAATATGTTCATTTAGAGTTCACTAGTAAATTATTTACAGTTAATTTGTAATAATAAGTTCTGGGATTGTAACAGGAGGAGAGGTGCTCCAAGGCAGAGAGTGGGGTGGCTCAGATCACACGGCTCCAGGAGGAGGCTGAGCTTCTCCAAAGTGCCCTCCGGGACATTGCCCACGCAGTGATACAGGACTCGGAGGGCCGGGATCCAGAGCCCCAGCCTACTCCCCATGTCCATCTGACACCGTCACAGGCTGTCCCTCCAAGGTAACTGTAGCCCAGTTAACAACTGTAAACATACCGTATTATTGTACAATTGTAGTAATCAGAGTCAATTTTCTTAAAAATTTGGATTTAAGTAGCATTTATTACTTCTTAAAAATCTACTCTTTATGGAAGCAGGCTATTATCTAAGGGACGGCAGATATCCCTTCTAGGGGTTAAAATATTTTTTAATCAAAATAAACTCAGAAATCGATAGATTGAACCAATTCTGAGTAAAGCTGTACGTCTCTTAGTTTCCCTGGGTATTGCGTTAATAAATGGCTGTTTCAAAGGAACAGTTGAAACTAATTATTAATAAGACTACACTGGTCATCCGCACACATACTATACTCATGTAAATGATTCGTATTGGCCTTCAAATACACACAAAGACAGTGTCGGTAATATTGACATAGCCATTTGCCATAAGGTGTTGTTGAATTTATATGAATGTGTATAATGAACGTAATAGGACAAATTTATTGTGAGAGATTCATTTTCACATGGAACGGTTTTTTTCTCATACTTATAATCTACATTGGACGAACTAAAATCATTAATTTTCTACCCAGGAAAAACAAAACCCCGTATTTGGCATTCTGACATTAAATATGTTTGTTGTACCTCAAAATTTAAAAAAATAACTGTCTAATCTTCTATATTTAATAATCTTAATTTATTAAACAATCTTTATTGAAAACATCAATTCACATGGTAAATTTGACTTTAATATGGGAAATGAGTCAATCTATTTGTTTATAATTTATGTATTCAAAATTATTCTTGATAACTTTTTAGATTGGGAATAGAACGTGGCTTATTACACCACATTATTAACAAGTATTATTGAGACAACTAAAGGGATTTGCTAAGTTTTGTTAGCTATTGTTTTGTAAAAATGTAAAGTGTTTTCAAAATGTATTTTCTGACAGATTACATGATGTTCCAGGTCACCCAAGAGAGGAGTTCCCAGAACCTCTCCAGCGTTCGCTGAGAGCACCATTTCTGCTGTGCAGGCTGCTTTACACAAGTACCAGCTTCAAATACACCAGCTTCAGGCAAGCACTAACAATACAACCAAGAGTTCAGATTCAAACCAATTATTCAATATGTACAGAAATTTTTTTAGAACAAAATTTGGCACAAATATTAGTTACCATAATTGGTTACAAAAAATTATCAACTGTTACCAAAAAATGTTTAGTACAGAACCAAGGATAAATAATACTATTGTAAAATAAATAATAGTGGTGTTTGAAACTTTAGAAAATCATAATTTTGGAAGGCAATAGATAAAATAAAATAGTAATTTTTCAAAAATAAATAAGCAAAATAATTGATAAAAAAAACTGAAACATTCTTATATCTCGTTTAAGTTTCCAGATAGTGCTTGTTTATATTTGAATTAATAATATGAATTTATAAGATTATTTGTACCTGAAGATAAAGTTTTTCCATTTTAATAAAAGTTTCCATAATATATATATATATATATATATATATATATATACACAGTATTTATTTTATGTTCCTTACATGAGTCCTTTGTTTTAAAACAAGAATTGTTCTGGTCACATTGGTAAATGTGGTTTACTGAACTCAACCGCTATATTATTTGTATCTTTCTTTGTGTTCTATGATGTTTGTAGTTATCATAAAGGTCTGAAAAATAACAAAAACTTAATTTATGTAAAATAGGTGAACCTTCAAGCCAGCAAGGAACAACTGTCAACAGCGCGGCGGCTCAACGAGACATGTGAAGAGACAACTCATGCCCTGGAGGCACGAGTAGCCGAGTTGACCAGTCAGCTAGATGCAGTGCGTTCCCAAGCGAATCAGCTGGCCACAGAGAAGGATATGCTCACCAAGTCTCTGGACTCAGCGAGGGCGGAGAAGAATGCGCTGGATAAGAATCGACTGGAGATAAATACAATGCTGGAAACGTTGAGCGGAGATTACGAGAAGGTGCAGAAGGCTAATTCCCGGCTGCAAAAAATGGTAGAGACACTGGAGGATGAAAAGATTTTCTTACAGAACGAAGTGGACAGACTTAATAAGGATGCAGAATTAAGGTAGTTGTTCTTTAAAATGTTGTTTTAAGGTTTGGTTAAAGGGCACGAGGCCAGGAATTAGTATATTACGAGAGATATGACATCAGCAAAGTTATCTAAGAAGACAAGTCACGGTAGTAGTAAAAAAATATAATAAAATTACATTTGCACTGATTTTCTGTGCCGAAGTCACTAGAGAGGATCCAATGAATTGTGCAACAATGTTTGTTAGTAAATTGTTCCTACTTTATTTTTAAATATCAAGTTATTTAACTCAAGGATCTTGAAGTAATTAGTAAAATGTTGGTTTACATTTTTTTATTGCATAGTCATTCTTAATTAGTATGTTACATATTAATGTGAGAAATGTTGTCGCTTTTTATCATACAAATATTTTTCAGAAGAAAGGCTTGTAAAAGCACTTTTTGGAGTCATTGTACTGTATTAGGTTTTTCCATTCTTAAAACCTACTGAGTAGATTAATACATTTATGTATATATACTTGTAAGTAGAATGTTGTCTATTCTGTCAAGATAAATTAGCCAACATTTCTTTAACAGATTCCAGCAATAAACAAGTCCCTCAATAGGACTTTATTTACATGAGTTGCCTAATGTGGTTGAAATTTTGAAATTAGTTTTGAAATCCAATATTCCAAATTGTGACATTTTTGCCAATAAATGTGTTGAATTTGTTAAACTAATTATGATTCCGGAGTTTTGGACAGTTGACAAGTTTAAAAATATTTCTGCTGTTCATAACATGTTGAAAAATCAATATTATGTTGTACAATAATCGAACGAATAATCAAACAATCTATCGAAGTTGCAACAAGCAATTTCGATAGAAACCACTGTAATTTCACTACTCAAGTAACAATCTTCAAACTATGAAACTTACTTCAAACTAGTTTAATGATGCAATGGTTAGCTTTCATTAAATATAACCAGTCACTTAGTGCCATTTACTACGTCCTGTGTTCTTCAACTCTTTAAACACTGCACAAATTATACCTTATTACTTCTCTGTGTAATATCTGGTCGCATATGTGCATAGGGAAGTGTCATTGAGGACAGAGGAAGACCGGTGTAGCCGACTGCGAGAGGAACTGCTGACGGTGAGAGAGGACCTGAACAAAGCACAACTGGCCAGAGATCTGCTCGAGCAACACAAAGCAGAGGCTGAATCACTGTTGGCACAAGTGGAGAAAAGTAGAGGTGAGAAGTAACAAACATACTAGTAAATGTAGTGACGGATATTGTGTGAGAGTCAGAAAATTTCTCCTACCACAGATCCCCTCCATCGGAAACATGCTGAAAAGTGCTGTAAGTTAGCCTATTAATGGACACAATTGTTGTATTATTTGGGTCCAGTTGACAGTTTTCTGAAGCTGGGTAGCTGATCCAATAAAAATAATTTTTATTTTTTTTAATTTTTCTACGTTTATTTCTGAACATTTTTATCCAAATCTTATAGGTCTACTATTTTTTTACCTAGTTTTGGGTAAACATTTTAAGCTGGTTCATAGCAATTTTAGGATACTTGTCTGACCATTGCGGCAATTTTCCATAAAACATGTTTTTTTACTATTTACATGATATTTCAAAAACTACTAGAGCTTCAGCTAACAAGTTTTCACTACATCTGTGTTATAACTGTGTGAATGGCCTAAAATTACTATGGTAAGTAAAGTAATTCTAACTTTTTATCAATATTACCCTAAAAAAAATACTATATTTACAGATTTTATCAATAAAATCTCTCTCAAAACATTTACTTCGTTTAGTATTGTTATAATTTTAGTTCATGTCTATACTTGTCTGGTGCCTAGCAATTTAGGAAAATTTTAATATTAAGGATATTTCAAGAAACAACAGAATTATCCTGTTAAAACCTTTAAAAAAATCTTGTTGTGTTTTTATATTAGAAAAAAATGTAACCTGTATATTTTTTGGAAAGATAATTACAAACCTAACCTAAAAATTTCACATTGATTGGTCAACATTTAAATATTGAAACATTTTTTTCTCAAAAAAATTCTAAACAGATTGCGCAAACCACCCCTCGACGCGTGTGGGAGTTTACACTATTTTATATTGAAATATTCACCTATTTTTTGCCCTTCAAATTATAAAATTTTCGCCGCGGAGCCGTTCAGATTAACTGGATGTTCGGATTAGCAGGACTGTACTGTATGTGAATAGAGTTAGTAATGTATTTCATTTTGTATATAGATTATAACAATAAATTAAATTAATTTAACATCGTAATAGCCGATCTAATACAAAAATTTGTTCGGCTGTTATGTAGGCAGAAAATAGAGACTGCTGGTAGAGATTGTACATTATCAGGTGACTGTGTGTGGTATGAGACAAAATCTGCTGTGGGGTGTTTTACCCAGGGCCACATTTACAGGGGGAGCCTACAGGGCTATAGCCCAAAGTGGCAGATTTTAAAAAGCAGCCATTTTTAACACAAACTTTTCGGCGGCGATCTAAAAAAAATCATGAATTTTAAAGATTTACTTATATTTATTTCCCTCCTTTAATGGGTACATCGTCTGTCCACGGTAAAATGATGTGCATTAACATATCAAAAATTAAATCAATTAAAATGGAAAAACATTCCTCAAAATTAAAATTCAAAATATGAATGTTTATGCAATGTGTATAGTAAGAGTGTTGCCACTAACGCTTCAGAAGTTGGAGCGGAGGTAAGAAATTGGCAAGTTAGGTAACCTACCACTGTCAGGCAAATCAACTAAACCGTCACACTCACAGAATCACAGGAAGTGTTGTATGTTTTTACTGTTTTTGTTGTGTTGTGCACTCTTGTGCAAAATAATGGTTTAGAGTATATTTATTTATTATATTATTAGATAGGAACATTCTAAAGGGGGCAAAATCAAGATAGCTCGTAGACGGCAAAATTGTAAATCAGGCCCTGGTTTTACTGTGGGTTTATGTATAACACAGTCTTATTTTGATATTAGTTTCTAATTTATAAATATTTAATCTAGTTTGTGACCTTCTTACCCTTATCTGAAGGAGATTGCAAAAATGTTAGCCATTCTTGGTAATGAGGTTAAATCAAATAAAATTTATGTTAAAAGATTATTTTACTTGAAATAGGCTATTTATCATGCTAATTGACTAAAAACATTTTTTTTCTACTGAGCCAAAACAGTTTAACGATTCTTTAATGCACACTGTTCATGACATAAGAATATTTTAGCGAGATTATTAACACAAATTAAACTAACATATGAACTGATTAGTGTAATTTAGCTCACCAATTATATATTCTTACATATGAGACGCCAACACAACACTGTGCGCATTTTAAGGCAAATATGAATGATTATATGATTGTAGGATGGGTGTAATCTGGTTACTAACTGAGTTCGACTTGTAGCCTTAATTAAGCTACTATTTATTTTTGATATGTTGAACAACTTAAATGAGAGATTAAAATAAAAATTCTTCAATGATAAAAATTTTTCTTTATTTTCTTCGTATAACTTCAACAAAATAAAATTGGATTTCTTCTACAAATAATAATAAAAACGAAAATAAAAGATCTTTCTTTATTTAATTAACGGAACACAAATAAATTAAAAATCAAAACAAATCAAATATCTTCAGACCAGAACCTTTTTTATTAATTCAACTGTTTCAATAAATTTTTTTATTTATTTATTAAATCAATAATTTCAAAATTGCTTTAAAATTGCAAAATTGTTTAAATTGAAAATTTTTTTAAAAATGGAAAAAATTCATCCTTTAAAAATGGAAAAAATTGCGTCCGGGAGATCTGGAACCAAAAGAAATAACCAGCTTTTAGTGACTTGAAACATTATCCTTTTTACAAAATTTTTAAACAGAAAACAAGGCACTCTGAAAACTGTCACTAGAAGAGTGACTACAAACAAGAAACAAGTTTTAACCGCGCATGCTTGGTGGATCTTACCCTATCTACTAAAACCCTACAGAAAAACCTAACTAAAGAAAATTTGTCAAAATTACTTACGTAGCTGTCCTGGAGGTATCAACTCAAAACGTGACCACAACAAAGCGCGACAAACGCTCACTCACTCACAAGCGAAAAAGAAAATTGCCGAAACGGAAGACAAGACTCCGAACGGTTAAAAATCGCCGTGAAGAACTAACGTGGTCACGCAACGAACGAAAACTTCAAACTGCCCGAACGCTCGCAACCCTTCCACCAACGGACTTACCCCCTCTTTACTCTAGAAGCTAAACCAACCAATTAGAACCCTCTAAACCAGGACAACTGAACAGGTAAGGCTCACCAAACATGTTGACTTCAGAAAACATGTCGCATGAAATTGACAGGAAATTAACAACGGGAATATACTGGTTATTTAGCTAATTTAAATGGGAAAAGACTACTTTTTTATTTGAAAGGGGAAGATTCTGAATTTTTCTCAAAACTTGGAGAATTTGTATTGAAAACTTTTGGTAAAAGAACCAAACACTTAAACCTCTCAGTTCTTACAATATTTAACATATTCTAAACACCATTCTCTAAAATAATTATAATGTGACAATTAACAATTGTTACATTATTTTCCCCCTTCAAAAGAAAAAAAAAAAAAAAAATGTATCATTGAAGAATTTTTATTTTAATCTCTCATTTAAGTTGTTCAACATATCAATTCAACTATCAGTTCAACATAATTCAACTGTTTCAATAAAATTTTTTATGTATTTATTAAATCAATAATTTCAAAATTGCTTTAAAATTGCAAAATTGTTTAAATTGAAAATTTTTTTAAAAATGGAAAAAATTCTTCCTTTAAAAATGGAAAAAATTGCCTCCGGGAGACCTGGAACCAAAAGAAATAACCAGCTTTTAGTGACTTGAAACATTATCCTTTTTACAAAATTTTTAAACAGAAAACAAGGCACTCTGAAAACTGTCACTAGAAGAGTGACTACAAACAAGAAACAAGTTTTAACCGCGCATGCTTGGTGGATCTTACCCTATCTACTAAAACCCTACAGAAAAACCTAACTAAAGAAAATTTGTCAAAATTACTTACGTAGCTGTCCTGGAGGTATCAACTCAAAACGTGACCACAACAAAGCGCAACAAACGCTCACTCACTCACAAGCGAAAAAGAAAATTGCCGAAACGGAAGACAAGACTCCGAACGGTTAAAAATCGCCGTGAAGAACTAACGTGGTCACGCAACGAACGAAAACTTCAAACTGCCCGAACGCTCGCAACCCTTCCACCAACGGACTTACCCCCTCTTTACTCTAGAAGCTAAACCAACCAATTAGAACCCTCTAAACTAGGACAACTGAACAGGTAAGGCTCACCAAACATGTTGACTTCAGAAAACATGTCGCATGAAATTGACAGGAAATTAACAACGGGAATATACTGGTTATTTAGCTAATTTAAATGGGAAAAGACTACTTTTTTATTTGAAAGGAAAGGATTCTGAATTTTTCTCAAAACTTGGAGAATTTGTATTGAAAACTTTTGGTAAAAGAACCAAACACTTAAACCTCTCAGTTCTTACAATATTTAACATATTCTAAACACAATTCTCTAAAATAATTATAATGTGACAATTAACAATTGTTACATTATTTTCTCCCTTCAAAAGAAAAAAAAAAATTTATCATTGAAGAATTTTTATTTTAATCTCTCATTTAAGTTGTTCAACATATCAATTCAACTATCAGTTCAACATAATTCAACTGTTTCAATAAAATTTTTTATTTATTTATTAAATCAATAACTTCAAAATTGCTTTAAAATTGCAAAATTGTTTAAATTGAAAATTTTTTAAAAATGGAAAAAATTCTTCCTTTAAAAATGGAAAAAATTGCCTCCGGGAGATCTGGAACCAAAAGAAATAACCAGCTTTTAGTGACTTGAAACATTATCCTTTTTACAAAATTTTTAAACAGAAAACAAGGCACTCTGAAAACTGTCACTAGAAGAGTGACTACAAACAAGAAACAAGTTTTAACCGCGCATGCTTGGTGGATCTTACCCTATCTACTAAAACCCTACAGAAAAACCTAACTAAAGAAAATTTGTCAAAATTACTTACGTAGCTGTCCTGGAGGTATCAACTCAAAACGTGACCACAACAAAGCGCAACAAACGCTCACTCACTCACAAGCGAAAAAGAAAATTGCCGAAACGGAAGACAAGACTCCGAACGGTTAAAAATCGCCGTGAAGAACTAACGTGGTCACGCAACGAACGAAAACTTCAAACTGCCCGAACGCTCGCAACCCTTCCACCAACGGACTTACCCCCTCTTTACTCTAGAAGCTAAACCAACCAATTAGAACCCTCTAAACTAGGACAACTGAACAGGTAAGGCTCACCAAACATGTTGACTTCAGAAAACATGTCGCATGAAATTGACAGGAAATTAACAACGGGAATATACTGGTTATTTAGCTAATTTAAATGGGAAAAGACTACTTTTTTATTTGAAAGGAAAGGATTCTGAATTTTTCTCAAAACTTGGAGAATTTGTATTGAAAACTTTTGGTAAAAGAACCAAACACTTAAACCTCTCAGTTCTTACAATATTTAACATATTCTAAACACAATTCTCTAAAATAATTATAATGTGACAATTAACAATTGTTACATTATTTTCTCCCTTCAAAAGAAAAAAAAAAAATTTATCATTGAAGAATTTTTATTTTAATCTCTCATTTAAGTTGTTCAACATATCAATTCAACTATCAGTTCAACATAATTCAACTGTTTCAATAAAATTTTTTATTTATTTATTAAATCAATAATTTCAAAATTGCTTTAAAATTGCAAAATTGTTTAAATTGAAAATTTCTTTAAAAATGGAAAAAATTCTTCCTTTAAAAATGGAAAAAATTGCCTCCGGGAGATCTGGAACCAAAAGAAATAACCAGCTTTTAGTGACTTGAAACATTATCCTTTTTACAAAATTTTTAAACAGAAAACAAGGCACTCTGAAAACTGTCACTAGAAGAGTGACTACAAACAAGAAACAAGTTTTAACCGCGCATGCTTGGTGGATCTTACCCTATCTACTAAAACCCTACAGAAAAACCTAACTAAAGAAAATTTGTCAAAATTACTTACGTAGCTGTCCTGGAGGTATCAACTCAAAACGTGACCACAACAAAGCGCAACAAACGCTCACTCACTCACAAGCGAAAAAGAAAATTGCCGAAACGGAAGACAAGACTCCGAACGGTTAAAAATCGCCGTGAAGAACTAACGTGGTCACGCAACGAACGAAAACTTCAAACTGCCCGAACGCTCGCAACCCTTCCACCAACGGACTTACCCCCTCTTTACTCTAGAAGCTAAACCAACCAATTAGAACCCTCTAAACCAGGACAACTGAACAGGTAAGGCTCACCAAACATGTTGACTTCAGAAAACATGTCGCATGAAATTGACAGGAAATTAACAACGGGAATATACTGGTTATTTAGCTAATTTAAATGGGAAAAGACTACTTTTTTATTTGAAAGGAAAGGATTCTGAATTTTTCTCAAAACTTGGAGAATTTGTATTGAAAACTTTTGGTAAAAGAACCAAACACTTAAACCTCTCAGTTCTTACAATATTTAACATATTCTAAACACCATTCTCTAAAATAATTATAATGTGACAATTAACAATTGTTACATTATTTTCCCCCTTCAAAAGAAAAAAAAAAAAAAAAATGTATCATTGAAGAATTTTTATTTTAATCTCTCATTTAAGTTGTTCAACATATCAATTCAACTATCAGTTCAACATAATTCAACTGTTTCAATAAAATTTTTTATTTATTTATTAAATCAATAATTTCAAAATTGCTTTAAAATTGCAAAATTGTTTAAATTGAAAATTTTTTAAAAATGGAAAAAATTCTTCCTTTAAAAATGGAAAAAATTGCCTCCGGGAGATCTGGAACCAAAAGAAATAACCAGCTTTTAGTGACTTGAAACATTATCCTTTTTACAAAATTTTTAAACAGAAAACAAGGCACTCTGAAAACTGTCACTAGAAGAGTGACTACAAACAAGAAACAAGTTTTAACCGCGCATGCTTGGTGGATCTTACCCTATCTACTAAAACCCTACAGAAAAACCTAACTAAAGAAAATTTGTCAAAATTACTTACGTAGCTGTCCTGGAGGTATCAACTCAAAACGTGACCACAACAAAGCGCAACAAACGCTCACTCACTCACAAGCGAAAAAGAAAATTGCCGAAACGGAAGACAAGACTCCGAACGGTTAAAAATCGCCGTGAAGAACTAACGTGGTCACGCAACGAACGAAAACTTCAAACTGCCCGAACGCTCGCAACCCTTCCACCAACGGACTTACCCCCTCTTTACTCTAGAAGCTAAACCAACCAATTAGAACCCTCTAAACCAGGACAACTGAACAGGTAAGGCTCACCAAACATGTTGACTTCAGAAAACATGTCGCATGAAATTGACAGGAAATTAACAACGGGAATATACTGGTTATTTAGCTAATTTAAATGGGAAAAGACTACTTTTTTATTTGAAAGGGGAAGATTCTGAATTTTTCTCAAAACTTGGAGAATTTGTATTGAAAACTTTTGGTAAAAGAACCAAACACTTAAACCTCTCAGTTCTTACAATATTTAACATATTCTAAACACAATTCTCTAAAATAATTATAATGTGACAATTAACAATTGTTACAGACTGTTCCTCAAAAAGGGCCATTTATTAATAGCCCAATAGCCAGAGCAACTAAGGGACCTACAGCTTTACATGGAATCCGAACCATGTTGTGTTGGTCTAATTTTCAGCTAATTGATAAGCTTGTATTGTATAACAAAAGAGGATGTTGTTCAAGATAGACCTACAACATTTTTTCTACTTTCTGCTTAGTTTTAAAAAACTAATGTAAAAAAATTATGTTACTATAACATGTAAAAAACTAAATGAACAGGTGTAATATTAAATACAGTATATTGTACCCCGTATGCCGTATGAATATGGTATTAAACTGGGAGGAACGCTTTAAATATTTACTATAAATCAGTTGTTCTGAATGGCACTGTTCTTCACAAAATCAAAATGAACCGAGTCTACGTCCGAACAGAAGTGAAGCTTTTGTGTCTTGGACCTAACAGTTAGCCTTATTGAGGGGTGATTTCATCATGTGAGGATTTGTCTTATAGAGTTTTAAGTTGGTAACGTAGAGCTGTTTGGCTCCAGATATTCGTGATATAAAGGTTTCTCACTGTCTTAAAAATGGAATTAAAATTTTTTTAACGTGTTAATGTGTTGTTTGTGTTAATCGGGTAAAAATGTATTCAATTTGTAAGAGACATTTGTAGGAATACAGTTTTAAACAATTATTTAATATTTTGCAGGTGAAGTGGAATTGGAGTTAGAAAGAGTGTTGCTGGAGAGATCGGACGTGCACGACTCTCTTGCTAAGGCAGAGAGCATGGCCATGGCTATGGAACATGATAAGAAGAGACTGCTCGATGATATAAGACGGGTAAATAAATGACAGCAGCATTGTTGTTTTGACTTAGTCTACAAAATAGATTTCAACTAGTAAAACTACATTTTTATAAATATAAAGGTACAGTTACTGAGTGACTCTTTGCATATGGATTTTTATTTATAAACTGCTTGTAACAAAAATTTGTCATTGAATTTGAAATCCCCAACATATAAATTGAAATCCTCATAAACTGTTTACAGTTCACACAGGCGTTAACAACAGAATTAATTGATGCCTCTGCAGTTGATGTCCATTGCTGAAACATTGAATCGATAGTTCGATGGAACTATGTTAACTGATGGTTGATTCTATAGTTTGAGAACGTGTCAGGATATGGTTTCATCATGTCAAGCTCAACCCTCTTATTTCCTCCCCAATTGTTTATTTTGAATTAAAACAGTACTTTGTTTGAAATAGAATCTGGTTTGTTCACTGTGTGAGTATAGCTTGTTTTTTTTTTTTTGTTTTTTTTCAAATAGATCTTTTTTTTCCCAAAATTGTATTTCATAACTCAAGAATATCCAAATTTGGAGTAGTTTCTCTTAAAGAAGCTTCTTCCATTGCCACAATTCTTCAAGGTAAAGCAAGAGAAAATGATGTTGATAAATCAGCTGTCTAACTAGACCAACCAAACACTTATACTGATCTGCTACAAGAAACTGTTACAAATAATATAATTAAATGGTTTAAATATAACCATTTTGTTTGTACTTTTTATGCAGCTGGAACAAGAGAAAGTGGCTCTGCAGAGCCAGGTGGTTGACCAGAACAACGACCTCGGTTCTCTGCGCAAGGAGCTGCTGCAGGCGGAGCAGATGCGGTTAGATCTTGACTCTGAAAAAGTCTCACTCCACGAAAAACTCAAGTTCCTGGAGATTGAGAAAGAGAAAGTAAGACTTTTAACACTTAAAAATACAAACACTACTGGGCATTGCTAGTCATACTCTTAAATCCAGAAGATTTTTTATTTCATTTTTTTGTTTATTCATTGTGTATGCAAGTTTTTTTATATAAACTATCGATATATGAAATTTTTTTTCTTTTTTTACTTTATACAATAGAAATAGGTTGGTAACCTTGAACTAGTTACACTATTGATCCATTTAGGTGTGACTTTTTCATTTTTAGAACGCCTAGAAGAAAATTGTCACCAATTTATATGTAAAGTACAACCTCGGTTATCCTGCCTTTTGTGGTGAAGGTAAAGCCGGATACAATAAAAACCGGATAAAACATATCATAAATAACTTGGTTTTTGAGAAACACGTTTAGTAACTGATAACACACAGCACGTGTAAGCAAAGGGGTGCCTACAATTGCATGTGACGCAACATGCTCTGCAGCAGTTGTAATGAAACTAACAATGTTTATCACGATCACCAACTTCGACACTGCTTAACAATACAATATGAAAGATATTTATGTTCCACTTCCCCCACTCGCAAAATGGACTCTTCCAGCCAGCCACATTGAACAAAAGTAAACAACTTTGCCAGCTCGGATCTTCAGAAGCATTATCAAATTATTACACAGTAACAAGCGACCGCTTGTCGAGAGAGGATGACTAGTCAGTATAGCGCCTGCAATTTGCAAAATGCAAAACCGAAACACTAATGTGCAAAATTTGCCTTTCAAAACTGAAAGGTGCTTCTGATTAATTGTAATTTTATCTTATACATAATTTTTATTGTTATCTACTTGCCGATCCAGATGACACGAACTGCTATATGAAGGGAGGCCGGATAATCGAGGTTGTACTGTATTTATATTTTTTTTTTATTCAAGATTGATATTATGTTTCATAGATAGACTGACTGATAGTTATTTTAAAGTGATACAAGTTATAAAAATAAAAAAATCTTGTTTGTACAAACATTGATTATAAGGGTTGTTAAAAAACAAAAAAGAACTACTTGAATATATATTTTAATGTATTATCAAACAATAACTAAGTCTGATTTATCTAGTAATAGAGTATAAAATCTCCGTATCTGCTGTCTATGCCATTGGATTCGAATCCAGCACCCCATGTAGTCGTCCTGACGGTGATGCACTCGCTGCGGATGTCATTAGCCTCCCATATGACACATTTGCTGACGCCGTGAAGAAAACGCCAGAACAATCTAGTGCCACTGCAGTAGAGACTGTATTATTTAATAAATCTATTATTTTAGAAATAGGTCATGTCAAAAGTATCCAACTCTAGTGTCAAATTCAAACATTTCAAAATTACGAAAATCGCCAAAATTTAAAAAAACCCTAAATTCTTCAGACCAAAAATTTAGTGTGCATCAAAATGCACAATTCGCCACTAATAAAGTGGAAGAGTTGACACTTCTCTGTAAAGAGTTACAACCGGATGTGTTTGTTGTTTCGGAACAAAGTTTTACTGGGGATACAATAGGACATTTCAAGATAAACAATTATGATTTGGCTAACGTTTTCTGCCGAACAATATCTAAAGGGGGTGGCGTGGCAACATTTGTAAAATCAAATCTCAAATTTGAATCTTTTGAAATTGACTACAGTTCCAAACTAGATTTTGAAGTTGAGGGCGTGAATATTTACTCAACAACTTTCGAACGAATAAGTGTTATCAGTGTCTATAGATCCCCAAGGGGATGCTGTAGTACCTTTTTTGACAAATTGGAAAACCTCCTCCAATCTCTGCATTCACGCTCAACAAAATACATTATTATAGGGGATTTCAATATTAACGTTTTAGACTACGCCGACCCCCTATCCCAGCGGTTCCGCGACACTTTACATTCTTTCGGTTTGGAGTGGTCTGTGAACTCACCAACACGAGTAACTGCTACATCGAGTACAGCTATTGACAACGTCATCACCAACATACAGTCCGCTTCAGTCACAGTGTCGGATACTGCCATCTCCGACCACTTCACGCAGGAGGTAATCATTGACGGAGACTCCCCAAAAATAGAACCTCCGATTAAAACATTAGTTAGAGACACACGCCTAAGAAATATTGAACTTTTAAATAGAAATCTTGAAAGTGAGTCCTGGTCATTCCTTGAGGGAGTAGACTCGGTCGATGACGCTTACAATTTGTTTTTTAACTGCTTTAACTATCATCTTAACCTGTCCTGTCCTTTTAGATCGACAGGTAAAAGATATAAAAGAGAGAGAATCAATTGGATTACAAAGGGTATTTTAAAATCTAGAGAGAAACTCAAGTTTTACTACTCTATTTTTAGAACTACAAAAAATGAAGAATTTAAAGTATTTTTTAGGCGTTATAAGAACATTTACAAAAAAGTCATAAAAGCTGCAAAGGCCTATGACATAGAAAATGCACTGACTAATGCCGAAAATTTTTCAAAAACAGCATGGAAAGTCATAAATTCCATAACCAAACAGCAAAATACGAACTATTCTAAATCAATCCAAATTGAAGTTGGTGGCAAAAAAATTCAAGACCCGGAAAAAGTGGCTTCAGAATTGAATAGCTTTTTTGCGACTGTGGGCATTATAAATGATAGTAAAAGTGGCCATCGTCCAAATATCATATCCCAGAATCTACCATCATCTTCAATGGTGCTTACCGGTGTGGACGAGGTGGAGGTGGCAAGGGTTATCCAGGGACTGAAATCAAAACGGACATGTGATATCAATGGCTTGTCAGTGTAACTCCTCAAAAGGTGCTACAGGCATCTTCTGAAACCACTAGTAAAATTAGTCAACATGTCTTTTCAATCTGGCATATTTCCATCCAATTTGAAAACAGCAAAGATCACACCAATTTTTAAAAAATACGATCCTCTAATTGCAAGCAATTATCGTCCAATTTCTATCCTTCCAGTAATCAGCAAGATTTTTGAGAAACTTTTTACCGTACGATTAATCAATTTTATCGATCAATTTGAAATTATTAGTAAAAACCAACTTGGTTTTCGTCAAAATAAATCAACTATCGACGCAATTAATAATCTTGTTGAAGAAATCATGGAGGGCTTTGAGAGACGGGAACAGACTCTCAGTGTGTTCCTTGATCTCTCCAAAGCCTTTGACTGTGTCCATCACGCAACCCTGTTGCAAAAATTGGATACATGTGGTATTCGTGGTCTGCCACTTAAATGGCTAAAATCTTATCTCGCAAATAGATCTCTGTGTGTCCAGATTGCCAACACTCTGTCACAAAGGGCCGCTATGAACCAAGGTGTCCCCCAGGGATCTATACTTGGTCCAGTTTTGTTTTTAATTTATGTCAATGATCTGTCAACATCGATCCAGAATGGAAAGATTGTCCAGTATGCTGATGACACGACTCTCCCTAATAGAAATAAAACAAATAACGATCTTGAAATCGATACGTTTATTAAACTAAACTCTTGTATCCAGTATTTTTCTGATAATTATTTGCATGTAAATAGCTCAAAAACAAAATATATTAACTTTTGTCTTCGACAACAAGACAGTAGGCTTCGGCCTGATAGATGACACCCTCATAGAGGAAGTTGAATCTACAAAGTTCTTAGGAATGTACCTGGATAGAGGTCTGACTTGGGACACTCATGTCGAACACATTTGTTCGAAGGTTACTTCAGGCATTTATGCACTGCGTAATCTGGTAAAGTTTTGCTCATTTAAAGTATTGAAGATGGCCTACTTTGGCCTAATATATCCACATCTTGCCTATGGACTGATGCTGTGGGGAGGATGTGCTAAATTGAAATCTGAAAGAATCTTTAGGCTTCAAAAGAAAGCCATTAGAATAATTAATAATTTAGAACCAAGAGAGTCGTGTCAAGATGCATTCAGGGAGTGCGGACTGCTGACCCTGCCCTGTCTCTATGTTCTTCAAGTGGCTTTTTTCTGTCGGTTTTGTTGTAATCTAACACGAGCCGCAGACATTCACGAGCACGATACTAGAGGCAGGGATAGCCTACGAACTCAAGCTCACAGAACAAGAGCTTTCGAGCAACTCCCTTCTCAGGCCGGGGTCAGAATAATCAATGCACTCCCTGCAGACATAAAAAATTTAGAAAGCGCGACTCAATTTAAAGTTCAATTAAAAAATCCTGTAATATCTAAAGCTTTCTACTCTGTTGATGAGTTCCTAACATACCGCTGGGGCCACTAAGTTTCGTAATAAAGATTGACACTGGAGTTAAAGAGTGAATGTATGAATGAATGTTAACTGATGTAAGTTTGAAAGTTGAATGAATGATTTTTTACGTTAATGAATAGTGTAGGCCTATGTAATTTATTCATATATTTTAATTTTTATTAATTCTGACGCATGCAATACAATGTAAAAAATTGTCTAATGCAATAAAGATTATTATTATTATTATTATAAATGTGAAATTATACGAGTAGTATATCTCATATTGTGAGTCCATTCTGGAATGAAATATTTTGTTTTTCTATGGAATTGTTGTTTTCTTTGTCATTTGTTCTTTCTGTTGTTTTCTTTTTGGCAGTCAGTCCCAGATTGCAGACCGGGTGGGGAGAGTTAAGGGTCCTTTGTGTGCCCTCATTTTTCTTAATTAATACCCTAGTTATTTTTGTGACACATGCTAAAATTCATGGCATATTCTATTTATATAAGTTATTATATTAACTTATATAAATAATGAATATTTAGATAAGTTTATGATGAACAAAGCTGCTCTATATCGTTATTATTTTAATTGTTTGTAAATGAAAAGTTACTCATAGAAGTCATGTATTAACTCTGGAATCATAAAACTCTATGATGTTACTCTATGAGCTTATATGCTAGCATAACATTTGGTTATAGCACTAAGCAAAATATGTTTAGCATGTTTTGACTTCACGTATTAGTTTTATTGAATACACCGCGGTGTGGGTCCACTGTTTAAATGTCCTAAATACTTTCTCTCAACAACAGTGTAATTAGTAAGTAAGTACAGTGGAGTCCCGGTAATCCTAAGTAACTGGGACTGAAACTATTTCGGATTACAGAATTTTTAAAATAAACAGATTTTCTTTAAACGCTCTTTCGATAAAGCATAACATAAATAATATGCCTACCATTAAGTACAGTATTTTCGTTTTGAACGCAATAATAGCCTATGATTATAAAAAGGAGAATGAACGCTTTAATAGAAGAAAACATTCAACCGAGACGTAAGATCAAACACCGTCTTTCCAGACCAAAAGTTGAAGTCTTTAGCGGAAATCGATCACGGCCCCAGCGCTACTTGACTCAAGTGCATTCGCCACTAGGCCACATAATCAGCTGATGGAAGTCGTGTGCATATTTCTGGCGTTCTCACCCTACCTCAGACAGCACTGTTCCCAATTTCCACTGTCAGTCTTATTAACAGTTCGAACACGTATGTTAACGTATGTCAGTTTTGTTGTAATCCATACAGACGCTCGGGCTGCGTTTCATCTCACACTACGCTATGTAGAGCAACATCCTAATGCGACCCCAGTGGCTAACATGTTTTGAGATGCAGGCGTAACTTAGTTTCGAGGGAGGGGAATTTTTCTTCAAAGCAAAGAAATTTAACTGATATTTTCAAACCAAAGTAATATTTGGAAAGTTTATTAACATTTAAATACTTGAAATTATATATTTTTTTAATTTTAGACATAAAGAAGTGGTTGTTACAGTAATTGCATCTAAACTTTTGCAAAATCTGTTATCAATTTCTGTTTTGGATTAAGCAGATTTTTGGATTACCGAAGTTCGGATTAGCGGTACTCTACTGTATTCATGTCATTGTGTAACACAGTTTATGTCCACATTGTACATTCGCTCTGTTTGCCTTGCGAAGGTAGAGTCGGAGCTAGCCCAAGTGGCCAGAGAGAGAGGGGACTTGAGCAACCAGTTGTCCATCCTCGCTCGCAAGAAAGAAGGGCTCAACGAGGAACTAATTCGCATCCGCCAGAGGTTAGAGCAAGCAAACGAAACCAACTCTCGCATCAATCGCAATCTAGAGGATCTTGTCAAAGACTGTGAGGAGAAACAGGTTTGTTAGTAATCTATGGTTATTTTTATTTTTAATAGTACAATGGCCTCGCAACAGTTCAGACTGCGTCCATCCGGAGTTTGTCCCATTGGATCAGATTAAAATAAAGGAAGGTGGTAATGTATATTTCTTAAGCAATAAAATCTGCTTGACATTAAAACACCTTTTATTTAAAAACTCTACAATCATTGTAAAAAAAATATTAGTATAAAATATATTATAAATTCTTATATATCGTTTTATATACAGTCTAACTAAATTTATCCAAAAAAAGTCAATTTCTTAAAATTGACTTTTTTTGGATAAATTTTGGACGGTTGTAGACTTATGTTTTTTCATGCCCTCTTCTAAAATCTTTATTTTTAATAAACTTCCTATTTTCTAAAATTCAACATAATCTCTAGACAACGTTTTGTAAGATCAATATAAAAATAAATAAGAATGGATTATATGTTGCTTTTATTGTCTAGGTAATGCTAGAGTCCAATGATAAAGAGCTACAGCGACTACAGGAACAGTTAGCATCGTTGCGGACGGAGAAGGAGGCCCTTGAAGGAGTGCTGTTTGACAGCCACACCAACCTGGAGGCTGCCGATAACCGTCGAGTCCAGCTGGAGAGGGATCAACAGGAACTGCTCATCAAACAGGTTGGCGGAAGTTTTCATATGCCTTGCTTAGAGAATAACGTTTTATCACTCAGCTACTCTTGCTTATTTTTATTAATGGCAATCATAAAAAGTACATTTATCGATTAAATAATTTTAGTTCTTTCACCTCGTTCCTTGTCTAAGCTGCCATGTAAATAAAAGTATTATTAGTAATTCTATAAGAGTTTGAACAGCACCTTTTTTTCCATCAACCTCAATGATGTTAAACAGCAACTAAAAGCCTATGCTTTTAATTTCTGTTTAAGTTTTCCAACACACCTTGGACAATTGGGTGATGTAAGGAGGTGAGTGTCGTAAGGATATAAAATAGTATGATTTCAATAGAAACTATTCTTTACTATAAGTATGTGCAGGACAGTTATCCATAGTTTTAAATGCTGCCTGAGTCACAAAGTTTTTGAAAAACCAGACTTTGATATTGTTAGCATCCATTTTGCACTAATCTGATTTCGGTGCAGTACAGGAATACTAGAGATTTAAAAGTGTTCAGATTCTTTGTGCTTAGTGAATTTTCTATCAGCAAAATCTTTAACTTAGAATTACCATCATTATTTGAGAAAGCCATTAGGATAAATAACTCTGTTTTTTGTATTTCTTCGAATATGAATCAGAAGTTTCTTGCTTAAAGCAAGTATTTTTTATGGAAACTGTAACGATAACTCTTCTGATGTTACATTAATTTAAATTTCTGGTTAATTTGATCAAAATTATTCAAATTAAAATTATTTCTTGATCTCAGGGTTTTTTATGTGGGTAAATCGATGAGGCTGTAAATTACAATAAATAAAGACTCTTGTTTTAAAAAATTTGTTTAATAATACATTCTTATTTACTTTACTTTCTTTTTCAAAATTTCAATATACAAAAATGAATTTAACTTATGTATTTATTGATTACTAAAAAAGAAAAACATTGGATATTCAGTTAAAAACTAAACTTATCTTTAAACTTAGTTGTTTGTAGCTCCACGTGGTCTTCATTGTTCATGAATTAGTGTTTGTATCGAATTTACCAAAATTATACGAAAAAGATCTGAACTACTTAATTGTTTTCCAAAAACATACTTTCACAATATGATGAATTTAGTTTTAATTTAAACGGTCACACACGATAACACATGCGGTCTGCCGGTTGCATAACCATTGCTCTGAGTGTTGCTTCTTCCGTAGATTGACTGAAAGTGAACGAGCTTGGATCGTTTAGCGTGGGTTCCCCTTCCTACGTTTTTGTCCGTTAAAACCAATGATATTGGGTTAGAGATGCAACTTCTGCCCATGCCATGCGGTTCTTACCCCGGTAAGTGGTGCCCCTAGTGATTATTTTCTTAACTAGACACGTCTCTCATCTACTTTGGACTTGACCAGTGCATGTCACAGTGACACCCCTCTGGGTTGCCATATAGACTCGTCTGGCGACGCGACGGCATGTCTTATCTGTCTTGCTAACAATGAAAAGAATGTGTTTACGTCTAGCACGACTGCTTTGAAATAAATATATCTGCCCACTTCCTTCTTCTTGCTGGTTCTTAATTTACAATGATTTCCGAATATTATTTGAATGTTTGGTCATTGTTTTAATTAAATGTATCTATTTATTTAATAAAATAATTCATTATTTATTCAATTTAATTACTTTATAAATCAATTTGGTGGACCTGTTACAGTACGCCCCGATTTTTTGCGATGTGCGGTTAGCGCGAGTCAAAAAATCTAAATTTTAACATGTTCCGCCCAATATGTCGGTTGTTGTTCAGATAAGTTTTAGTTTTACAATATTAATTATATCTAGAATGGACTAAATCTATCTATTAATATACAATACAATTCTAAATCCTATTCAACAAATCATGATTTTTTTCTTATATGCTAAAAATTCATGTAAATCATTACACACTAAATCAATAAGTCACTAAATGTAATCAATTACATTATTAATCTTTAATTATAGAAGAACAAGTTAAATTATTTATTATTAATTAGTAATAAAACATTTTTAATTACTAATTAATAAATAATAATAATAATGAATGTGACATTAATGCAAGTTATCATTAATATTAATTATTTGTAGTTAGTTATAAAAATATTTCAATGAATTCAAGAAAGTTAAATTATTATTTAAATTATTAATCAAATGTTACATACTGATGAAGAATATAAGAGAATTGTGATCAAGTACAATTGTAATGCTGCATCATCAATGGTTGAACATTTATATGCTATTCATACCCTTATTTTATTATCTATGGAGTACAATTTACTTAATAATAATAACAATAGTATTTCAGAGTATATACAATTAAAGTTTCATTTAAATACATTTTAAAATGTATTGCCATATTTCTTGACTATAGAAGATTTCCTTTTACTGTATATTATTTACTAAACAACATAGGCGAAAGGATACAAGGGATCAATTATTCTTGACTTCACAGTAAGTCATTGTAAATTGTAAAGAAAAAATATATATATACACTTCTATCAGGAGGTATTATTCAGTTTGAAAAACCGGGAGAAGGTCGCGTGGAAAGTTCGCACTGGATCGCACTCATATCCACAGGAGGTCTCCAAGGTTAAAAGCCAGAGTCAATACGTCAGGAACTTGTGGGAATAATATTTTTTGACGATAATTATGCGTTCACTGCCTCTATAATTCGACAGAGAGAAGAACTTCCCACACGTGATTTGCTAGAGAAATGTTAGTCAGAGTTTTAAATAAGCACTGAGGACGACGACGATGATTATACGGAGAGCACCTCTACTGCATCTTGCTTCGACTTCGTAGCCAATTTGAATCCAATTGATATTGGCCAGGACCAGCAGGACTGAAGCGAAGAAAGGTTGCTTGTGAACAACTGCTGCATAAGGGTTCCGCCTTCGGCGATCCGTTTGGCTGCACATTATGGTGGTGTGATGGAAGAGGGGATTTTCCTGTACCAATGAATCTGGTAGACGGTCTTCTCGTGCCAGGCCTTCATCTATGTCTCTTGTACATGAAGAGGGGTAAAAGCAAAATTCCTCATACACCCGGACCTTGCTTATTGACCACTAATGGTTGATTCCCATTGTTACTTCCTAGAGTGTCCACACTATCATTTGTGTATACACACATATTGCCTGTGCATAGAGTTTTAATTATCTATACATTTACTGATGCTGCTATGGCATATTTCAAGTTGACATATTTAAAGTTAATTATCGTTATTATATTTACAAAGTTTTCCACTAATCATTAATGGTTATTCATTACGGATATTGCAGTAATGAATCCTATTTGCAATTATATTCTACTCATCAATTTGTGATTTCTATCACTATTCTTTGCATTAATGACAATTACAATAATTACTATCAAAAATTGTAATCACATATTTACAATATCTCATCCTCCTTCTTCAATGTTATGTTTTAAATTACTAATCTATTGGTGTCTGCAACATGACTCTAGTAATTAGGCTAGCCATGCTGCAGGTCACTTTATGCTATGTCTTTAGGCTCAATTGCCAAGGCTAACTGACACCTGAAACTGAAAATCCGTGCCATTTTGTGATGAATAGTGTACTTTGCGTTGATTAATTTAGAATTTTGAATGTGGCTAGGTGTAATTAGGGTCGAATTGTACTACTATTGATCACTGGCTCATCACCTTTTACAAAATTCTTAAAATGGTTAAGAATCATATAAGTTTACAAGAGTACATACAATGTACATCATTGAGTCATATCAAAATAGTCATAAACAAGTTATAATAACAACGTATTACAATAAATCTCCTTTACATCATCCTAGTTTAACTCAATCATCATATTATTATCTGAGTCATATTCAATATAAACATAAACAAGTTATAATAACAAAGTATTGTAAGAAATCTCCATACATCTTAGTCTAACATAAGTATCATCTCATCATTAATGTTATATTCATTGAGTCATATCAATATAAGTATAAACAAGTTATAATAACAAAGTATTATAAGAAATCTCCTTACATCATCTTGGTCTCACACAAATATCATATTATTATCAATGTTGTATTCAAATCTCTTTATATATCTTACTCAATCACAAATCTCATATTATTATTAATGTTACATTCTTTTAACTACCATGTATTTATTATTATGACATCTTTAAGTATTTTCTCTATTAACAGTCATTTTTATACTTTATTTATTTATTTTTATACAAATCTCATATCATTACGAATGTTACATTGTTTCAACTACTATGTGTTTATTATTATGATATCTTTAAATATTTTCTTTAAATCAGTGATTATGATTGAAACTATTTTACAATTTAGTTTTTTATACAAATGGGATTATCCGAGAACACTAGTTTATTTTTTACTAAGATCTTTTTTTTTTTTTTTTTTTTATTATGTTTGTAGTTTGAAAAGCATGAGATATTATAGTACCTCATCACATAATTGATAATGTCATACCTGTTCAAATTATAGTTTTCACCCCCCATCAATCTAGTTTCACATTCCCTTTGCTTTTCCAATTCCCCAATATTTGCTTTTAAAATCCATTTCAAACTCAAAGAAGTCACTCAATTTGTCTATCCTATTTCTGATTATTTTTTGTTTTTCATTTACCTGACATTTAAAGTCATCTATTTTACACTCAAAATCAGTGTTACAAAGTGCTAAAGCTTTCTCTATTTTTTCTATTTTGTCATCTATCATTGTGTGTAGATGTCCTATTTGCTCTTCTACTCTATCATTTACTCTAGGCCTACTCATTTGATTATTTAACTCATTGACTACCTTAGTTGGTTTTACATTTAGGTACTTCTATGTTTTTGTCTAACAGGGTTTTATTTACTTCTCTTAGTCTATCCTCAACCTCATTTATTTTGATAGTTTGTCCCCTATCTTTATTATTTATTTCATTACTACTATTTTCCTTTAATTCACTTTCCTTATTACAGTCTATTTTTACTTTTTCTATTTTATTGACAAAGTTGTCTTCCATCTGACTTGTCCCATCATTAACATCTTTTATGAGCTCATTAGCTTTCATATTAGTTTCATTATTTAACTTTATCACACCATCACTTACTCCTTTCATCTTAAAATTTGTTCCGCCTAGCCTAACATTAATCTCATCAAGTTTAGTATTAATGTTATTATTCATGTTTACCAACAAATCTAATCTCATATTAGTTTCATCATTTAACTTTATTATGTTATCATTCATTTCTTTAATCTTAACATTTGTTTCATCTAGCCTAACATTAATCTTATCAAGTGTAGTATTAATGTTATTATTCATATTTAGCAACAAATCTATTTTATTTGACAATATTTTGTCCTCAACTTTATTTACTTTGACTGCCTGTTTCCTATCTTTATTATTTACTTCATCCACAACACTATATTCCTTTTTGAGGTTAAGTGGTAGAGAGGGCTTTGCAGCCCTAACTTCGCCTCTTGAATATAAATAAAGACGTTTTTCATTTTTCCTTTACTTCACTATCTTTATTAAAGTCTATATTTACTTCTTCTATTTGTTTGTCTAGTTTATTTTCAAACTGACTGATCCTATCATTGACATCTTTTCTAAGCTCATCAAATTTCCTAATCTTTTCATCATTCATCTTTGTCATGTTGTCATTTATTTCATTAAGTTTAGTATCAAAGTTATCATTCATTTTTTTAAGTTTAGTGTCAAAGTTATCATTCATTTCTTTAAGTTTAGTTTCAACATTAGTATTCATGTTTGATAACATCTCTATTATATTAGATAATGTATTTTCCATGTTTGAATTTGGCCTATCCATGTTATGTTTATTATTTTGATTTATTTATTCAACAAATTTAAACATATAAAACTTTGCAATTTCAAAAATTTAATAAATTAATTCAATAAAATAAAATTCAAAAATTCAAACAAAATTGTCTTTAAATATATTTAACATATTTGAAAAGTACTTTACAGCCTCACGTGGTTGGTCGCCAATCTGTAACGATAACTCTTCTGATGCGTTACATTAATTTAAATTTCTGGTTAATTTGATCAAAATTATTCAAATTAAAATTATTTCTATGATCTCAGGGTTTTTTATGTGGGTAAATCGGTGAGGCTGTAAATTACAATAAATAAAGACTCTTGTTTTAAAAAATTTGTTTAATAATACATTCTTATTTACTTTACTTTCTTTTTCAAAATTTCAATATACAAAAATGAATTTAACTTATTTATTTATTTATTACTAAAAAAGAAAAACATTGGATATTCAGTTAAAAACTAAACTTATCTTTAAACTTAGTTGTTTGTAGCTCCACGTGGTCTTCATTGTTCATGAATTAGTGTTTGTATCGAATTTACCAAAATTGTACGAAAAAGATCTGAACTACTTAATTGTTTTCCAAAAACATACTTTCCCAATATGATGAATTTAGTTTTAATTTAAACGGTCACACACGATAACACATGCGGTCTGCCGGTTGCATAACCATTGCTCTGAGTGTTGCTTCTTCCGTAGATTGACTGAAAGTGAACGAGCTTGGAACGTTTAGCGTGGGTTCCCCTTCCTATGTTTTTGTCCATTAAAACCAATGATATTGGGTTAGAGATGCAACTTCCGCCCATGTCATGCGGTTCTTACCCCGGTAAGTGGTGCCCCTAGTGATTGTTTTCTTAACTAGACACATCTCTCATCTACTTTGGACTTGACCAGTGCATGTCACAGTGACACCCCTCTGGGTTGCCATATAGACTCGTCTGGCGACGCGACGGCACATGTCTTATCTGTCTTGCTAACAATGAAAAGAATGTGTTTACGTCTAGCACGACTGCTTTGAAATAAATATATCTGCCCACTTCCTTCTTCTTGCTGGTTCTTAATTTACAATGATTTCCGAATATTATTTTAATGTTTGGTCATTGTTTTAATTAAATGTATCTATTTATTTAATAAAATAATTCATTATTTATTCAATTTAATTAATTTATAAATCAATTTGGTGGACCTGTTACAAAACATATTGTTGATCGAGCCTGTTTGATGAAATTGAATGTATGTTGAAATGTAAAGGTTTCCCACTTTAATTAGAACTCTATCAACTCTAATTCAAATAATGAAACAGTTGTATGATCAGGTAATAATCTTTTACGAGCCATATTAAGTTTCTGATTCCGTGCCGTGTTTTCAGTTTTGGTGCCAAACTCTGTTTGTTGTTAACTCTTTGGCCCAACCTTTAAATCTTTATTTTAACTTGAGTGTTTTTTCCTTTAATAAAGGTCTTTAAAAATAAACAAATATATAATTGTTTAAAAATTAAAAAACTACAAATATAATTTCAATTTTTTATTGATGTCATTACATCTTGACGTAATAAACAATGTCAGGCTCAATCTCAGGTTTGGTCAGACAAAAAAATCATGCTTGAACATATGTAATTTTGTATTATTAATTATTTCTGATTCAATTCTCTGTGCTTTGTTGTAGGAATCTCTAAAGGGACAGATATGTCGTCTAAACAAAGAGTTGGAGAACAGCGAGAAGCGAGCAAGAGAGATGAAAGCAGCGTTGACACAGCAGGCTGCCGTCATGGAGGCGGACTATCAACAGACCATTGCTAACTTGCGTAAACATACGGAAGA